>JALMGJ010000004.1:27404826-27477326 GCA_023362775.1 Charina bottae | reverse complement strand
GGTTCCTAACGTTTCGCCAGCATCTGTGGCCAGCATCTTCAGAGGGCAAGAGCACAGATAGAAGCAAAATTTTGCTTCTATCTGTGCTCCTGCCCTCTGAAGATGCTGGCCACAGATGCTGGCGAAACATTAGGAACCACAACTTCCAGAACACGGCCACACAGCCCGGAAGACCCACAACAGCCATTGAACTCCAGCCGTGAAAGCCTTCGACAATACATAGATTTATTATACTTCTGAAATCAACAATATGGCAAATATTGAAAGACACTGTGGTCTTTCTATGCTAGTATGAACCTTTTCTTCTTAGCTCAGAAATATTTTTCCCTACTGGACACCTAAATAATCCAGCTTTCCCGTAACTGGAAAAGTAACTAGATAAGGGAAACAAAGAAATTTTCAGATGAGAGGTATCCAGTGATTTTAACAACTGAGTAAGGATCTGAAGCAATGTTTCCATATCTAAGCCAAACACAAAGACAGAGCAATTCTTTGAGCTGGAAATTACAGGCAGAAATGAGAATGAAAGGATGCCTGAGTCTGCCCATGTTCATTTTTTACAATTACATAAAATATTCTCCTATTGGATGCATATTAAAAATGAAAAATAATCTTAAGATAGACTGACTTGAAGTAATAGCCCATAAAACTGGGATCAGTAATTTTCCTACATTGCAAAAATCAAGCCAAACTACAATTAAGTTCTGACCCTTGCTATTTCTTTCTCTGGAAGAGAAGGGAACATGTTTTAACAGTTCCCTAGGGAAAAACCAAGCCACATTAGAAACAAATATTTAAACACACAAACTTTGAGTTCTTTGACATATTGCTATAGTATATATTTATGGTTATTTTAGGTATTTTGATTAATCTATGTTCTCCTTTAATGAATCTGAGCAAGTTTTGTACAACTCTGCCTTTTTCCGCCATTTTCTACCACAGGTATTAATTTCTTCCAATACTGAGATGATAATCGGTCTCATGAGAATGAATAGACAACTGCCATCAGCTAAAAGTTAATTTCTCTTCTTCTAGTAAATATGCTTTTGCAGGGTCAGATTATAATCGTTTATCTTTCAGCAGCATGGTTATCAATGGAAGTTTCAGAGGAAGAAATGATGGCACCTTAAGCCCTCGTTTGTCAATCAAAGGGATTGTAGAAGTGTGATTAGAACAATGAGCAATGAGCAGAGAGGTTCAGAGTGAGGAGTGAGGAGTCATCTAATGTTGCTGGGTAGGACAGAACCTGTGTGTGTTCATCTGCAAAATGCAGACTTATGTTAATTCAGTCAAATTTTAGCTTCTCTTTGATTTCTGAAAGTCAGCAGCAATAGATATGAATACCTATTATTACTTTTTAAAAACACATAGAATTTAAATGATTTCTACATGAGGAGTCTTCCCATGGATAGTTGAGGTTGCCTATCTTACTTGCAGCCCATCCTTCCTCCATTTAACTAGTATTTAACCATAATCACCTACACAAGTAAGACAGTGATAACTACTAGCCCAAAGGAAGTAATCTGGATAGATGAATATACGTAAATACCAACAATTCCTTTATATAAAAATTGAACATTTACCAAATTACAAAGAACAAAATGTATAACCATTTGTTTACACACCAGGTTTTGGACCTCATCATCCTGAGCAGCCATTTAATATCAATTATTCTGTAGGAAACAGTAGGTAAGCAAAACCACAACTACCTGACTGCTCTTGGATCATCTGGGAGTTGCCCCTCATGTTCAAAATAATTAAACAAAGGAAGAAAGAGTGGCTGAATTTTAAATTTATTGTTATTTGCTGGGCAAATATAATCCTTAAAGATGAAAGACCAGCAATATAAGCACTATTTATGGAAAGGAGAAAGTGGTATTAAATTATTTGAAATGAAGAGAAGATTCAAACAGGAAAAGATCTAGGCAAACAACATAGCCGTAAATACCAATTATGACAACTTATCAATGTGTTTATTTTACAAAAAGCAGGTTGTTTTGTTTGGAAGGGACAGTGGGAAGAGTATAATTCACAGCAATATGATAAGCATTCACTGAAGAATTTCTATCAAAAGTAGAGAACAGAATCAATTCACAGCTTAAGATATTACCAAATTTTCCTGAAAATAACAGTTGAGTTTAGTACCCAAACATGCCTACATCTTGGATTTTCAACTGTTAGAAAGGCTGTATTTAGCATAAAAATGGATCACAAATCCATTACTTCATATATAGTCGCACATTCATGATATAATTAAAAAATTCAAACCTTTGTAATAGGAAAGTTGCAACTGATGTTGATCTAGAAAAGATTGGAGCAGGAATGACTGAGTATAGGAAGAACTACAAATTATGTGATTATAATGGCAAATTTTGGTTTGGTATTAGATGAACAATACTACAATTAACTTCTCATGCTTATTTTTTCCCCTTGTACACCATGATTTTTTCCCCTTCTTCCATTATATTAGCTGGTCTTACAAGTCAAAGTTTATAATTGTTTTGCTGCAAACTAGGGAAACACAGCACAGAGAGGAAAGAGCAAAACATCCCATAGCTTATTCACAAACCATGCTAATTGAAAGTACAAGTTAATGTTTGCCTTCATGCATAACAGCTACTTTTGCATAGCCTTATTGTATGCCACTGAGGTAACATTTATAAAAGAGAAGCTGTTTCTATCAGATAGATTCAGGAATATGACTCAAAATTGGGACCACTACCTAATACTTATCCACTGATAGTATTTTAAACAATGTCATAAGTGCCTGTTAGTGAATTAAACAGTTTTCACAAATATAACAATGCCAATATTTTCAGCTGAAAATATTGACAAATACCCACAAAGCATTTATATAAAAAATTGAAGTACACGTGATTTCTTTCAGGAATACAAATATAGCAGGAATGTAAATTGTAATGATTAAAATTCAATTCAAAATACCAAATATAACAAGTAACATTCAAGTCAAGCAACTTAAAATATAACCAGCCAAAGAGTGTGTTTTAGAGTTGAGGCTTGTCTACAGTGAGGAGCTTGCTGGTGGGTTAGATGGTTTTGGTGTCTCAGGCTTACAGTAAGTCTTACTGCAGGGGTGGGGAACCTTTTTTCTGCCAAGGGCCATTTGGATATTTATAACCGGGGACCGGGGGTGGGGGGGCGGGGTTTCTGGGATTTCCGCGGACCGGGGGCCGGAGTTTGCGGGTGGGAGCCAATCACAAGCACTGGGGGGTGGGGTTTGCGGGTGGGAGCCAATCGCATGGAAGGGGTGGGGTTTGTGGGCGGGAGCCCCGCGGGTCTGATGTTGCCCATTCCTGTCTTACTGGGACTATTTGAAATGGGACAGAAGCTGAGTCTCCTATAGATAATTGACCATAGACAAACTGGGAGGCAGGAATTCCAGGAAAATGGAAAACTGGAGAAAAGTCCTGAACAGGGTAATAAAGAATGGAATTTTAGAAACTCCACAGGGAGTTTCTATCTTACTATTAGGTAGCAACTGGTAGGCAAATATAAAGTCACAGGATAGAAAGCAGAAGAGAGGACAGGGAAGGAGGAAAAGAATTAGAAGCACGAGCAAATTATTTTCTTGTCAGCAAACTCTTGCTAAAGATTTAGAGATAGTGTGAAATAGCAGCACAGTAGTTCTGAGATCACGTCAGTATGTAAGTCCAGATATACTGTTTCTTGAACATGACAGGTATTTGGATATTGAACTGGAACTGGGGGGGGGGGGGAAGAGAGAGAGAGAGAGAGAGAGAGAGAGAATGGAGAGAAAATAGATCCCAAATAGATCCTTGCTTCTGGAACACTAGGCAAGATTGCATTTACTGGCCTTGCTCTACTTGATCAAAATAACATTTAGAAAAAGAATAATGTACACACACACTCAGTACAAAGGAAATAGGGTTGAAGAATGAGGAGGCTCTAATTTGGAGATTCTATGTCCAAAATCTTGCTATGCTGCCTCATTGTGGTGGGTCATGTTCCTGGGAGGGATGAGTGAAGAACACAGGGAATGTATAACAAGACTATATAATCCTAACAGGGTCACCCAAGACATGAAGGTAATCCCAGATGTCAAGCTAAAGCAAGCAGGCATCTATATTGGGTAGCAGTGATATAAGAAGATGCTTGGGGCGAATGATCACTTTAGTGACAAGAGCAAAGGCATCTTTTTATACTGTGTGGGAGAAGGCAATGGTAAACCACTCCTATATTTTACCAAGAAAACCGCACGGATAGACAATATAACATAATTGATATAGTTCCAGATGGTGGGCCCCTCAAGTGAGATGGATGTTGAGAAAGAGCTGAGGATCCTTTGGAGTACTAAAGGAGTTTACGATGTGGCTAGATTAATACCTTTGGGACAGCTAGTAGGAAAAGATAATCCAAACCTGAAATGACAGAATTACAGTGGGAACAAACTGAATATCATAACAAACTGTGGACAGTGCCAAGAAGAAAAGCCAAAGCCAAGACAGACAATCTGGTTTCTCTTCAGATCATAGAAAGACAATGTTGTCAGGAAGGAACTTAAGAAAGAATTTCAGAGAACTCTTAGAAGAGTCAAGAAGACACAAGAAGCATATTACAGAAGATGAGTGTGCTTTTAAAACTGGAGGAAGAAACATCAATAACCTGTGCTATGCTGATGACACTACTCTGATAGCTGATAATGCAAATGTTCTGCAAGCTCTGGTAATGAAATTCAGGAGCACACTCAAAAATGGGACTAAGATTAAATATAAAGAAGACCAAACTAATGACAACAGGTACATAAAGCAGCCTTACAATTGACAGTGAAGATACTGATATCTGTCTTTTAGGAATGACTGTCAACAGTACAGTCAAAAACGTGATTTAGATTAGCATTCGATAGAACAGAAATAAAGATATTGAAAACATATTCAGATGCCATGATGTATCTATACCTACAAAGATTAAAATTGTGCAGGGAATAGTTTTACCTGTGACACTCTATGGAAATGAAAATTGGAATTTGAAGGAGGACAACAGAAAATTGATGCTTTTGAATTTTGGATTTGGAGAATACTCCTGAGAATAACATGCATAGCCAACAAACAAACAAATGGATCACAGAACAAATCAATCCAGTTCTCACTTGAAGCACAAATGACCAGGTTAAATTAGCATATTTTGGACACATTATGTGAAGACCTAGCTCTCCCAAGAAGCCTATAATGCTGGGAAAGATGGAAGGCCAAGTCAGGTAAAGGTAAAGGTTCCTCCTGCACATTTGTGCAGTCGTGTCCGACTCTAGGGATGGTGCTCATCTCCGTTTGTTAGCCGAAGAGCCAGCGTGGTCCGAAGACGCTTCCACGGTCATGTGGCCGCATGACGCACGTGGAACACTGTTACCTACCCACCAAAGTGGTACCTATTCATCTACTTGCATTTGCATGCTTTCGAATTGCTAGGTTGGCAAGAGCTGGAGCTAGTGCGGGAGCTCACGCCGCACGCAGGGCTAGGGATTCGAACCTCCGAACTTGTGATCTTCCGATCGACAAGCCTGGCGTCTTACCCGCTGAGCCACCACGCCCCTATACAAGTCAGGTAGATGGACTCAATTACAGCAGCGATGACTACACCATTAGAAGATTGGAAGGACTATGTTGGGGACTATCATCCTGGAGGTAATCTATTTCTGTGGTGGCTAAAATCAAATTGACTTGATGGCACATAATCAATCAATCAATATAAATCAATCTCCCAAAAGACCCAATGGAATACCTAGAGCACATCTGGAGAGTGGAGGCATCCTGGGTCTAGTTCACAAAATTCAGAAAAGTTTAAAATAAAGTGACCGTGGCTATGACCAGTCTGTCAGCTGGGATGACAGACTTCACTGATAAGGCAAGACATTAATTTCCCCTCATCATTCATTTATTCTTCTAAATGAGAGGCCTTTTGGGCAGGAGGCAGCTATGATTTTAAATAATTTTAAGAAAACAAATGGAGACTTTCCTCTCTAGCTAACCAGTGAGCTGGTTCTCAGTGCATTAAAGGATCCAATAAACAATATTTTGTACTATTTCACTGTTAAGGTTACAGAATCTCTCAAAGGCTCAAAAAATGATCTTAGAACTTCAAAAGTTTTAGAATGGTCACAGAATAATAAAATCCTACTTTTGGTTGCAGTGTTTCCAAACAAACAAACAAAAAAAGCAAATGTTTAGATGTGTTTAGTGGGCTTTGATGAAACAAAACAAAGATGATTCTGCTCCTGAAATTACATGGTAAACAAACCATGGGCAACAAACAAACATCAATGCATGTGTAATTGGGTTTGGTCTGACAAGACACAGAAACATCCTGGAAAAAGGTTGTGGTGGGTGTGTCTGTGAAAATAACAAAAGCATTATTCAAAAGGTCCTTAGCCTTAGCTTGACTGGATGATTAGATGTAAAATCCACCTCTGATTTTCTCATGACTGGAGGTGGAGTGGGAGAGAGGGTACTGATAAAGCAAATCATTAGTCTATCATCTTGGGCTGGGTTTGCAAACAGTCAGGTAGTTCGTAAGACACACACGTTCAATCTAGATTTTTTTGTTTTGTTTTTGTTTTAGCAGAAATAGCATTTCTTTGAACAATGCATGCTGATCTTTTCCTGACTTCTAGAATCAAGAGGGATTTTATCTCTTGCTGCCCAGTTCTAGAACTCAGAGAGAAACAAAGAGTTACCTTTTAAATAAAAGCGTCAGATTTGGTCAAGTCCAACATTCCTACAGGTATACCTTATGTAATTTTTAAAATATGATAATTTATAATTCTATGTACACTGAACTATCCCTATAACATGGCTCCCTCTTTATTCGTTACTACCTAAACTAGGTTTAAGCTACTATTTCTAAATTAAATGAACGAACACTGGTTGAGGGTTTGGTTTGTCTAACTGAA
The DNA here is from genome assembly GCA_023362775.1 of Charina bottae. Taxonomy (NCBI): domain Eukaryota; kingdom Metazoa; phylum Chordata; class Lepidosauria; order Squamata; family Charinaidae; genus Charina; species Charina bottae. Next base: position 27,470,401 of record JALMGJ010000004.1, on the reverse strand, counting down.
ATCCACCCCCACCAAAAAAAAAATAATGTTGGAAGTTTGCAGACACCTCTTAGCAACACACTCTTCCTGGCCCACATTTTACCACCTTAAAATAGTTATTTTTGTTCTTATTTGTTCACATCTTATCAAGTGTGGTTTCAAGAGAAATGATTTACATGATATTAGTTGTATTGTTTGTTGATTTATTTATCATATTTATACCCCGCCTATCCCCTCCCTAACCACAAATATAAATAAACAAACAAACAAAGAAAGAAACACACACACACTATATACTGGAAATATAGTTTTCCCTTATGTCAAGTTGAAACTTATAGCAGAGATTTCTACTTTTTTAAAAAGGAAAAGAACAAACTGGAAGTGGAAATATTAAATGAGAAAACAAGTATAATAATGAAGCAAAAATTAGGAAGTAAACATAAGACAAGAAAATTAGTCAACATATTTCTCTCTGAGATTTTAATTAAATATTTAATCTCTCAGATTGCAGAGTTTATATTTCAACTTTATGTTCTAAGTATGCCACAGTTCTGTTAAAGTTGGATGTTGAAAGCATTACTGTACCAGATAAAATAATAGAAAAAAGGAAAGAAATTGTACAATATGTTAACAAGTAGAAAAATTTTATAGCATATTCTTAAATAGGAAACTTTTACATTAAAATCAAAAATATTTAAAGAGTATTACAACATAAGTAACTAATCTTTATTGCCAAATGTTGACAACTATGGAGTTTTCTTGGTTATGTGGAATGAAAATGCAGAATGCTAAGGAGAACTGTAAGGGTACAAGGAAATCTTTTTAATCAGAAGAGAGGTAACCATATTAATCTATTGCAACCAAACAAAAAAACATCATATGGTAAAATGTCTATGAAGGTTCTCAGTCATCCAGGTGGAATTGTCTGTAGCTTGAATCATGTCAACTGGATTTCTATTTTCTCAGTGGAAACGTTTCAGCTCCTTGGATAAGGAGTGAAACGTTTCCACTGAGAAAATAGAAATCCAGTTGACATGATTCAAGCTACAGATCCTATGGTAAATTTAGCCAGAAAACATATGGACTATCCATATAATTTTGCAGATTAGAGAGCAATTATTTTGACTGTTAAATTTGTGTCATTTCCCCTCAAAACATGAAAATGCACATTTTCTGTTTTCCTTCTTTTCAATTCAACAACTGCATCACAATTTGACCTGTATGCTGGTAACCATTCAGTGCAGCTCCTATTTTCTAAGTTTTTAATATGAACATCCAAAAATATGGGAAAAGTTTCCATATGGATTATGTGGAAAAAGCAGGAAAAAGGAATAAAACATTGGGAGCCGCTTGTAAAATAGAAAGACAGGTTTGTGGTAATCTGGAGATTGTGAACAAAAGAACTGTTAAGATTAATTGGAAAACTTTTATTTTTTTAAAAGGAAAGTAGTTGTGGACTCTCTCCAGAATGAAATGTTTTTCTACTATTCACTAAATTGTTTTTCTGTTCTGAACTTCTTTCCCTAATTAACATGTATGAAGAGTACTGTACATGGTATAATGCAGGTGAAGGTTGTAGACTTTGCTATTGGATATTAGTATGAGTTCCATTGATGATTTCATGATCATGATCATAACCAACGATGGATCCCTGAGAGCAATACACTGGCTTAGATAAGAACAGTTTTTAAATGAGTCCTTTGTAGGAATGTGCACAGTATTTTGCATAGCAAAACATAAACATTCATTTGTTAGACTTCAATGGTCTGATGATAAATTGATACATACAAGAAAATGAAATTATTTTCAGTTATGTAGGCAGAGTGCCCCCTAGCCTTCAACATGTAGTATTTATTTAAAAAATACGTGTACTATTTATAAAGTGTAGACTTTTTGCTTCATTCTCAAATATATTGCTAAAAATAATTATTTTTGCTATAACAAAAAAGCTTTTTTTTTCCTAATTAAAAGGTGTATATTAGCCGGTGATGAAAATCTACTTCTAGATACATTAATATGACTTTATCATTCAAGTATATTTTGTGCTCTATTTTTGAAATCTTTCTCTCATGCAAAAGAGAACTGAGGATGTCTTTAAAAATTAAGATCTTTCCATTTGCTTGTCGTAACGGTTAAGACTACTGACTGTTGAACGAAAGGACAGCAGGTCGGCAGTTTGAGACCCGGAAGCATCGTGTAACGGGGTGAGCTCCCATTCTTGCCCAGCTCCTGCCAACCTAGCAGCTCTAAAGCACGTAAAAATGCAAGTAGATAAATAGGCACCACTCCAGTGGGAAGGTAACAGTGTTCCGTGCGCCTCGGCGTTTAGTCATGCTGGCCACATGACCAAGGAAGCGTCTATGGACAACGCTGGCTCCCTCGGCTGAGAATCAGAGATGAGCGCCGCCCCCTAGAGCCGGATACAACTGGAAGGGGAAACCTTACCTTACCTTTACTATTTACTTGTCAATAACCTTTAGCAATTTAATTTTTCTCTAATATCAGTACAAACTGTGTGACACCAATAGACTCAAAATAGGCTGGGAGTAAATAATTTGTTTTATGCCTTTAATCCAGAAATAGACTGAGAGTAGATAACCCTTCATCCTATGTTTGCATTTTTAAAAAACATTTTGAATGTTTCTGCCAGGCACACAAAAGTTTGGCAGAAGCTGAAAAGATTAAAAACATATTTGAAAAAAATATGAATGAATGAATGTAAAAAACCAGAATGAATGAAAAAAATACTGCTTCAGCAATACAAAAATATATACTTTTAGATCAGTTCCACACATTTCATTCAATGCATGCATTTTTATATTCAGCTAGTAAAATGAAATTCAGCCAGATATGCTAGACTTCAAAGTTTACAAAACCACTTCTATTAACATCATAAGTTTACCTTTTTCTCCCCTTAAAGATATTGTGAAAAGGTTTAGGAACAAAAATACAGTTAGGACCAGAAATATTGGAACAAGGATAACTGTTTTGGCAGTTGGTCTCTGTACACCACCACATTGAAGTTGAAAGGAAACACACCCAGATGGGAGCGAAGTCAGGACTTTCAGCAGTAATTCAAGGGGTTTGACAAAAGTGGGGCACTAACCATTCAGGAATTACAGCCAGTGGCATACATACACCCCCATTGTTGGTGGCTCATAAGTAATGGAACAAACCAACATCATTACAAACATAAGGATCACCTTTAATACCTGGATGAAAATCCTTTGCAGTCAATGACTGCCTGAAGTCTGGAACCCATGGACATGACCAAATGCTGAGTTTCCTCCCTCAAGATGCTTTGCCAGGCCTTTACTGCAGCTGCCTTCAGCTGCTGCTTGTTTGTGGGTCTTTCTGCCTTCAGTCTTGTCTTCAGTAAGTGAAAAGCATGCTCTATTGGGTTGAGATCAGGTGACTGACTTGGCCATTGAAGAACATCCCACTTCTTTGCCTTGAGAAACTCTTGGGTAGCTTTTGCTGTGTTTTGGGTCATTATCCATCTGCAATATGAAGCAGCGTCCTATCAGTTTGGCAGCATTTGGCTGAATCTGAGCAGAAAGTATAGCCCTATACACTTCAGAATTCATCCTGCTGCTTTTATCAGCAGTCAGGTCATCAATAAACACCAGTGACACAGTTCCATTGACAGCCATACATGCCCATGCCATAACTCTGCCTCCACCATGTTTGACAGATGATGTGGTATGCTTTGGATCATGAGCTGTTCCTTTCCTTATCCATTCTTTTCTCTTCCCATCATTCTGGTGCAAGTTAATCTTGGTTTCATCAGTCCAAAGAATATTTCAGAACTGGGCAGGCTTTTTTAGGTGTTTGCTGGCAAAGTCTAATCTGGCCTTTCTGTTCTTGAGCATTACCAGTGGTTTGCACCTTGTTGTGAAGCCTCTGTATTTACATTCATAAAGCCGTCTCTTCACTGCAGATGTTCGACAATGACATGCCTACCACCTCAAGAGTGTTCTTGACCTGGCTAGATGTTGTGAAAGGGTTCCTCTTCACCATGAGCAGAATTCTGCAGTCATCCACTTTAGTTGTCTTCCGTGGTCTTTCAGGCCTTTTGCTGTTGCTGAGCTTGCCAGTTAATTCCTTCTTTTTCAGGATGTTCCAAACTGTTGTATTGGCCACTCCCAATGTTTTTGCTATCTCTCTGGTGGGTTTATTTTGTTTCCTCAGCCTAATTATGGCCTCCTTCACTCGCATGGACACCTCTTTGGATCTCATGTTGGGAGTTCCAGTAAACAGCTACCAAATGCAAATGTAACACTCAGAACCACCCCCAGGCCTTTTATCTGCTTGATTGGTCATGGGGTACCCAGGAAACAGGCCACACCTGGCCATGCAGATGCTTGTCAGCCATTCGTTCCATTACTTATGAGCCACCAACGATGGGTGTGTGTGTATGCCACTGGCTGCACTTTCTGAATGGTTGGTGCCCCACTTTTGTCAAACCCCTTGAATTACAGCTGAAAGTCCTGACTTCGCTCCCATCTGGGTGTGTTTCCTTTCAACTTCAATGTGGTGGTGTACAGAGGCCAACTGCCAAAACAGTTATCCTTGTTCCAATATTTCTGGTCCTAACTGTAGTTGAGTCTTGAATATTTTGAAAGAAAATAACACAGTAGAAGATTATTAGAATTAAAACAAGGAACTCTGTGAGTAAGGTAAATTAGCATTAAATAAGCAAAACCAAAATTATGGTTCCCAAGAATTCAAAAGAAAAAACTTCACTAGATTGCTAATAACACCTTTTCTAATAAATTCTAACTGGACTTGATTAATCATGTCTTTCTCATCTCTTTAAAGATGGATCAGAAACCATCTGATCCCAAATGTGGTATGCCAAGATTTTTATTGGAGGCCATGTACAATCATCCCATATAATTCCAACTCTATGTACATTTACAACATAAATTAAACATTTCTTTTTCTATCACAATAATGTTTAAAGTTGGTGAACTTCTATTACTTATCAGGATTGTGCCATGCTTTGGATTCAAAGGGGAAAGGGAGCTTTGGTGCACAGGGAGAAAGGGAGCTACTTATCAGTTACTTATCAGCAACTCCTTAAAGGAGCTATTTCTTTTCCTGGGATGACCTGGCTACTCTCCATAGCTGCAGCACATTCATGGGAAAGGACAGTTAAGAATCTGCCAACTGGTATATAAATATTTTAAACAAATAAAAATAAGATGATATACTTTGTGTGTGTGTGTGTGTGTATCTATATCTACAGTATATCTGAAGGATCGTTTTTCCTCATTCATTCATTCATTCATTCATTCATTCATTCATTCATAAATCTCTGATCTTTTTTCCTCCAATTTAAAAATAAATAAATAAATAAATATCTCTGAAGGGTCGTTTTTTTCCCCTCCAAATCTGAAACACTGCATAGCCCTGATCAACTGATCAGCCTGAGCGCTATTATTATTATTACAGGTAGCTTTCAACCTACGACCATTCATTCAGCGATTGTTCAAAGTTACGACGGCACTAAACCAATGGTGGCTACGATTGGTCCTTGGAGTTCTGGCCATTCCAGCACCCCCGCAGACACGTGATCGTCATCTGGGCACTGGGCAACCAGTTTGCACTTACGACCGTTTACAGTGCCCTGTGGTCACGTGATCACCATATGCAACCTTCCCTGCTGGCTTTCCCAGAAAGTCAATGGGGAAGCTAGCAGGGAAGGTCACAAGTTGCTGGGGTAAGTCTCCCACACCTGCGCACCCTCCCCCAGCCCCTCTGTGCTTGCGCCGTGTTGGCCACTCACACACCCATCATACCCTCCCCGATTGTGCCTTTTGTGCACCCCCTTGCACCTTCTTCCATCTGGCAGCACCCACTTACCTGCCTGCCAGCCTGGGACTTGCAACTTCCTGTCGGCTTCCCCACTGACTTTGGCCAGCAGGAAGTTGCCTCGCCTAATGACTGTGGGATTCAGTTAACAGCAGCAACCGGGATTGCAGGGACTGCCGTTGTTAAGTAATGTGGTTGCACTTTATGACTGCATTTCTTAGCGATGGAAATTCTGGTCCCAATTGCCATTGTAAATCGAGGACTACCTGTAGTCTCAAATGAAACTGCCTATGTTTTATGATTAGCTTCATCACTATTAAGGGAAACAAGAGGAACCAGTAACATTTTTGCAGTTAAGTGGATTAAAAAAACAACCCCAATCAGGGTTCACAACTTTTAACAAATTGTTATTTTCAAGGGTGTGTATTTGTTCTCATTTGGATGTTTTACTTGGATTACCACAAAACTGAGAAGAAATAGCACTAGTAATATTTTTGAAATTTAGGAAAATTCCAAAACAGAAACCTATGTTTCCTGTTCAGGGTTTTTTTTTTTTTAGTTTATGTATTTAAATAGAGCAAAAGTATGCAATCAGATCAGACAGAGCTAACTTACTGAACAGAAGATGTCAATGGGGTAGTGTATTCAATAAAAAGAATGTATAAATAATATTATGAGTAAGAGTTCTGCAAATGAATATTTGGGAAGGAACAATTAATGTTGATTGATAACATTGACAAGGGCAATGTCTTTCTCATACTGTCATGCTGCCCAGGAACTCTGATTATTTGTGCTCATATTGGAGAACTCAAGGTTAGGCCTCAATTTTACAAACTGAGAGTTTGTATTTATGTGGACAATATACAGATTTGTACTGCATATACATTGATTTTTATACTGGGCAATAAACTAGACTTAATCATACTTATTCAGGCCTATTATAACATATGGCAGAATGAAGATGATCTTGAATGCTCTTGAGAAAACTAAATGAGGTCAGATCCAGCTAATAGATGGGTAGGAGACCACCAGAAAATCCTAAGTACGTAGGAAAATTTGGGGAATTAAAAAAAAAATCTGGTTTCCCATATGCTATGCATTAGTATACAGACATCAGAAGCTACAGGTATTGCTCCTTACCAGTTTCTGTACAGCACTTACCTGAAGATTATTGGCTCTGCTTCTACTGCCTTTCTTCCTCATTTGTCACTGTGTTGCTGTTTATATTACTCAAATATGGGAAAGCTCTATAAAAATAAACACACACACACACAATGGTTTGAATACAGCATTGCATTTAGGAAATCCTTGCTGTACAAAAAAAGGGAGGAGTGATAATTTTCTCCATTCCCTGTTTGTTTTGCAGCGAAGAGTGCTATCTCTGAAGTAAACAGAAGTTTGTAGAACATAGGAACTGGCATTAAAGTTCCAAGAAATTTATCAGGGAAAATCACTGCCCTATCCTTTCCCCAAAGTGGGAAGACTCTTTTGGATCACAGTTCCCTCCCAAAAACATTTGCAACTGTTAATCCAAACCTATATAATTCAATGCTGGCATTATAAATGCTGCTATACTACTCAGCTGTATACAGAATAACTTTTGAACAAGTTCAAATTTTGTGTCCTGTAAGACTGTTATTTGAAATAGTTAGATGTCAACTACATTTTTATAGCTCACAGTATTTAATGTTCAGCTCACGATTTTAAGAGATCACGGTACCCATTTTCTTTATTTGGACCTAGCAGTGCTACAATCTGATGTATCAAAGGCGGCTTAAAAAAAAAAACCCTTTGAGTTACGAAATGAGGATTCATCCACCGGTCAAGTCTTTGGTTTAGTTCCTAAGAAAATGAACTGAAAGAAGTTAATGAAAGTAAAATTTCCTATGCCTTCTTCAAGGATCTTGAAGAATCATGAAACTTTTTTCAGCAGACATCCTTAGCCTACCTTAGGATTCAAATCTGATTTTGAAGCCATTCTTTCCTCCTCCATCAGCAATCTGCAACCTCCTGCATGATTTTGAGAATAGTCTTGGTCCTCTAGAGTGGCTGCTGCAGGAGGGAAGAGGGGATAAGAAACTTTTGTTAGGATCTAAACCAACAATCCATAAAAAAAATATGAAATGAGTAAGTCACCTATGATGCTTTAGCTCACAATGCTGTTTCCAATGTGATGCTGAACATGTTATTTGCTCTAGACATGAATCATATACAGTACACTGTCAAGAGATGCTATTTAATATTACTGTTCTTTCAAAATAATGCATTTTTCCCACAAAAATATATTAATTATACATACCTGATTAATTAAAAATTAAGCCTACCTTCATTCAGTTTTTTTCCAGGAGCACATCACCATCCATTTGTTTAGAAATTTCAAAATATTGTTTGCAATGTTGAAGCAATACTTGGTTCAGCATTTCTCAGATAATATAGCCTGAATTATCCATGGTAAACTGCAGTGACTTTCCATCTCCCCAACATTGCTTAGGGAAGATTCAAAGTATGAGAAACTTTTGCATTTGAGCCTTTCCAGTACTCCTGTGCTGAAGCTACCTGAAGAACAAAAACATCTTATATTGATGTCTCATTTATTTCAGTGTTGTTTACAACAAAATGCAACAAATCTGGCTTCTAAAAGCATTCAGAACTTCACCAAGAAACAAACATAAGAGTCATTTCAGGTTATCATTGTATACGTAGTCATTTATCATGGTATGTTTTTTTATTGCTCTATAAAGAGATGATGTTTCCTACTTTCTGAAATTTTACAGAACTGTGGTCAAATTATTTTCATCTCTAAGCAGAATGAAATACTTTCCAAGAGGAAAGTAGGATCTGCTAAATTGCGTAACAATATAACATCTTTGGTTAGCAGTGATCTATGGGTCAGACTCCATAAAAACTCATTTAAGAGATTCTAGAATCTACTTCCATTAAGAATGCAGTACTGTATTTCAGTCTTCACTGTAAATCTTGAAATATTAAAGCTTGCATTATTTAGTGATTTTTTTGTGTTGCTGAAAACAAAAATATAGTCTTCTATTGTAATGAAACACTCAATGTATTCTATGAAACACATATTTTTTGTAATTATAATTATTATAGCCAACTTCTCTTAAAACCTAGGCATTGGCAAGGTTCTTAAATCTATAAAATCAACGCTCAGACCAATTCTTGTTTAGCTTCAGTAAGCTAATATTCAGTAATATTAGGGTAATTTGAAATTCTCATCTTTGTTTATACCAAATACTACTCTAGGATAAAATATAATGGCTTGGAATCTAGGTAAAATATTTTAAGAAAATTAATGGAAGTACCATTATTGCCATTCCTTCCAGTTTAGTTACTTCTGATCTTTAGAAACAGTCCTGTGGTAAGTCAGGTAATGTTCCTGAACTACATGCAAGAGGACATAGGACACTAAAGCAGAAAAGCAAGGCGCTTTCTTTACAAACTTCTCTATAATCTGTTTTAGGATCTCAATCCAATATTGAATCATACCATCCCTCCTACCCCTGTATTTATATAATTTGGCACCTTTTGGGAAGGTGAGAAAGGGATAGGAAGCTGCAGGTAAAAAACAGACCAAACAAAACACACTCAAGTCACCTGACCTCTGGGTTTCCAAGCTGACACGTCTTTCTAGTAAGACACATATCAGTGCCATTGCGATATAAAATACAAATAAAAAAGGCTTAGTAAAGAGCAAGAGAGAGCAACTTCCTGCTTTGTTTTCTTAAACATCTGCTTAAACTGTTTAATAAACACACTATTTAACAGAATTAGGAGGAAGTATGTTTACTTGGTCTAAAGAACTTAAAACTATGTATCATTTTGATAGGAAACTCTATTTGGATTCTTTGAAATATTTTTAATAAAATACCTACCAGTTTTGTAACTCATTTTGCTACACATATCTTTCAACTTGAGCCTTGGTCGCACGAGAAAGTCCTCTTCGATTCCCCAGGCTTGAGAACATTGGTTTCAATGCATGAACTCCATCTGAGGTTAGGTTGCCAGTTTAGCCATTTAAAGTGTGTTTCAAAAGATTTTAGCGCACAGCATATATGTAAACTAAGCATATGGCTTCAATGCCTTGTTTTCTATATTGTTTTATTCATTATGAAGTGGAAAAATGACAGTGATTCAGCTCTTTTCTTGAATATTGGGGGGTTGGGATTACCACTTGGAATGGTCTCTTTTTTTTTTTATCTTTTTAATATTTTTTCTCCATTATCATGGGCCACGGGTATAACTTCATTATTGCTTTTTTTCTTTTTTTTTCCAAGACCATTCCATTTCTTTATTTTTTAAACATCTTAAGGTGATAAGGAGATATATGCAAAGCAGTCATACACTGTATCATTAAAACTCATACGTAAAATACGTACACAAATCCAACAAAAGGCTAGTACATAGTAAAGCCTAAGCATACTACTATGCAATATTATGAATACATAACTTTAGAGACTTCAGTTTAGTACTGTTATCTATCATTTCTGAAAACATTCACAAAGATCTTAAATGGAAATTTTCATTCCATACTTGGAATAAAACAAACAAACAAAGAATAATCTATGTTATAACAATGCTTGGTCATTTTGGTGTGTGACCAATTATTTTAAATTACAAAGAATCCAAAGAATTCTGTAATGTTTCCATAGAATAAAAACATTGCATATGTTCCTAATACGATGTCTGTAGCAATCATTTACCGAAATGTAAATGCAACTTGAACATCAATCACTCAAAATACAGGATCAATCAGCTGCTTGTTTCTTATCTGAAATCCATCTCTTTCATCCAATTTCCTTGTAGTACAAATATGCAAAAGTACATTAGGAAATGTTAATGCAACATAGGTAAATCTCTAGCGCTGTCTGTAATCAGCTGAATCATCTTCTCCAAGAACGAGATTCATTGTCATCATCATCTTCATCATCATCTTGAAGCAATGAGTCATCTACCAAGGATTCTTCCTGAAACTAAAAGAAATGTTTAATAAGACTCTGCTTGAAGAATTGGAGATATGCATCCACTAGAATTTGGCTATTTTTAAGGCTATGCAAATCTGCACCTTGAAAGGACAGGCAAGCACAACAAAATTAAACATCATCATCATACATCATTAGTATTTACTTTATTCAATATAAAGATACCAAAACGAAAAGGATCTTTGAAGACCAAAATATTTCTGGTTGAGGTTCAATTATTTGTGTCAAGCTATTATACTGCTTTAGATGGAATAACAAAATTTGAAAAACAATTCAGTTCCTAGCACTGAATTTTCCCAAATGACCAAATTACTTAGGTTTCCCCAGTCAAATAGCTGATAGCTAAAATTACTTCCATAGATATGACTCAAAGTAGAAGGGTGTATCAGGCAAACTATGCACAAACCTGTGTGAAGCTTCAAGACTGTGTTCTCCCTACTGCCTTATCTGTAGTTTCAGTTAGTGAATTCCAGGCCTTTACTTGTATATAAACCATGGCTTGATATTTTAAATGATTGGCAAAACAAACCAGGGTTTATTTCTGGCTTGTTTAGCGAATGATTAGATTTAGATTTTCATAAAGCAGCAGCAGAAATCCTGCCATAAATCCTATCATTAAACATGGCCAGTGACTATATTAGCCATCATGTATCTAAAATTTACCTCAAACTGATGTTAACAATCCTGGCTTGTTCAGAAAACCCAGTTAACATTTATCATAATTCAAACTTAGTATATAAGAAATCATAGTTGAACAAGGAATTAAAACTTCCAATTCCTTCTTTATGGGTGTACCAGAGAATGAAGCTTGCTTATAGAACACGAAATTGTATAAATTCACATGAGGTCTCACCCGTTTCTGCGTCCTTAGCATAAAGCAATATAGCATTCCTGAGACTAGCTAGATCCTCCTCCTCCTCCTCCTCCTCCTGCTCTTTCCCCTTCTTTTGCAGAAGCATTCCCCATATTTACATCCTCACAGCCATACTGCTGCATATCTTTGGAAGACAGGCTGCCCAACAATCTCTTTGGTTTTACGAATATACGCTTGAGATACAAGGATTGATCTATGGAAGTACATTCACTCGTCTTTGGTAAGGATAAGGCTGAAGAAAACCTGAAACATCTGAAAACTGGATCTTGAATGGTGTGTTAACGTACCAAAATTTCTTTTATCACAAAAAATCAACTTTAGAAAAACATATTACTAATTGCATGTAGACTTTCTGCAATTCAGATGAAATACTAGTTTGGAAATAATCAATTTTAGAAAAAAAGTTATAAAAGTAATTTCCACAGATGAAATATACATCTTCTAGGAGGTGCTTACATAAAGGTCAGAGATGAAGACCATAAATAATAAATAAATGACCTGACAATGGAATTGCAACTCTGATAAAATTTATGGTGAAATCAGTATAATTCTGCACTCATAATTTACCCTACAACTGATATTTCTAGGATTTGATTATTACATATATTTTATTTCAATGCTCACAAGTATCTGCATTAGCAGCAGTGGTGAATTTTTATCTTTGTAAAAACTTACATTCAAGACATGCTAAATGCTTGAAGAAACTTTGACTGGAAATCCATTATGTATGTGATTTTATTGAAGAGAAGAAAGGTCTACTTTAGTAATAGTCTAAGAGAATGTACATTAATACAACTTGTTAAGTAAACCATAAGGAACCAATATATGTAGGATAGAAATATAAAGGTTTATACATAAGTTTATTTAGGGATTTGAAAATGATCAATGTGAAGTTATAACTTCAATAAATGCTATACACACACAACTTACAATCCTAGATGGTAAGGTCATACTACAATGAAAAAGTTGTATTTACACCACACAAAGACAAAAACTATGAACTATAAGATCTGAGTATCAGCTTTCTATGAGTATTTAGCACTAAACCAGCAGTATTATGAAAGAATGCTATTTTTCAGACCACCAATTTAGTATTATGGTTTGGAAGAATCAAGTTGAAATATCTTTTTACTCAAAAGGCTTTGGGCAACCCACTGGATCAGCCTTAGGTCTTTTAAAGAATTACTGTTTAACTCTGTTAGCTGCAAAGATGCAGGTGAGAAGTATGAAAAGTATGCCATTCCAATCAATGCACAATATATAGGGTATCAATGAAATGTAGGAATATAAATATATTTTTTAAAACTTTGTATTCCAGAAGCCGTTAATACCACCTGGACAAAAATATACTCCTCAAAATAGAGGCTACATGACATTTGCAAAATGATGAAATAAAATAGTATTTTTGCTTCTCTCCCTAGTATGATGGAAGCTTTAAGACAAGTTAGTATTAAACAAGTCTGAAAGATAAAGCATTAAAAAACTCTTGTTTTTAAGAGGGTGTTTTTAATCACCCTTCTAACTAGTGCTTTCTTTTCATTGTTTCCCATCACCATTTGCAATCAAGATAGCACTTTCTTTAAGAGATACTGCATTCTTAAATGTGAGCACCTCTCTCAAATTAATCAGTAGTATGTCTTCTCCAACCATTTCTGATTGAAAAAAGATGTAGGTTGTGCCAGAACAAAGAAAGTGATAAAAGTTTATACTCCTTCACCTCCTTGTACACTTACTTCTTCTTCATCTGGCTCAGCCTCTTCTGTTTCCACAGTTGACATATTTGTTACTGGCTTGTTCCAGGCCAACTTCAGGTCTTGCCCTTTAAATCGAGATCCATGGATAGCAGCCTAGAGGCAACAAAATTTTTAGAAAAAACGTATGCCTGCTATAATTAACTGCTGGCAAAAATGGCAAGGCAGTTTTAAACAAAGTGAAATATCAAGCACCCTACAATATCTCTCATGGGATCTTGTTGTTCCAAGGAAAAATAGTAAAGAATAGTAATAAAACCTAGGGAGCAAATGCAGCTCATACTTCTAGTAGCTTTATGACTTCCATTTCTAGTTCTCAACAGAGGTTAAAATAAGCCCTTGTCTCTGATTACAGAGCTTCATTAAATGTAACACAGGCTTAATATTCCATTAAATTATTTCAGAGTTTATAATCAAGTGTATGAAAGTACTTTCCATTTTTACAACCCCCCACTTTTATAGCAATTCTATCTATCTATCTATCTATCTATCTATCTATCTATCTATCTATCTATCTATCTATCTATCTGGGCGTGGTGGCTCAGCAGGCAAGATGCCAGGCTTCTTGATCGGAAGATCGCAAGTTCGAATCCCTAGCCCTGCGTGCAGAGTGAGCTCCCGCACTCGCTCCAGCTCTTGCCAACCTAGCAATTCGAAAGCATGCAAATGCAAGTAGATTAATAGGTACCACTTCGGTGGGTAGGTAACAGTGTTCTGCGCGTGTCATGCGGCCACATGACTGTGGAAGCATCTTCGGACAACGCTGGCTCTTCGGCTAACAAACGGAGATGAGCACCAGCCCCTAGAGTCGGACACGACTGCACAAATGTGCAGGGGGTACCTTTATCTTATCTTATCTTATCTATCTATCTATCTATCTATCTATCTATCTATCTATCTTCAAGTTGACATTCTCAAACCTGCATCATACCATATTAAACAGCCAACTGTTACTGAATAATTTCCTTATTTTTGTTTTGCTCCAGAAATATTGATATTTGTTAATATCAATATGACTACAACCAAAACATGGCATCCTAATAATACAATGGGTTGATAAATAAATAAAAAATAAACTTCATGAATCTAATTTATCTTGCTGTAAAACATTCTATTTTCAGCAAAGGTCTGGTAATTGAATTGTTGAAAAAAATAAACCTATGGGATATTCATGCCTTCATAAGTATCAGATACATTAAGTGCTTGCTTTGGAAATAGTACCTTCAAATTAAAGTAACATGAACTAGCATAAATCAGTGTTAGCATCATTCTGAAATAATAACTGCCATGGTCAAAAAAGATTTATAGTATAATCTGAAAGTACAGCATAATGTGAAATGTGGAAACAATTACATGTCCGATGACATCTGAACATGAATTGTGTGATATTAAAGTCCCCAGGTATAAATTTTAAATCTGTACATATAAATTTATGATAAATTTTAAAAGATACCACAAACCTATTAAAATGCAACTGAGGAGACTTTTTTGTACATGGTCTTGTCACAACATCACAAAGTGGGATTTTAAAGAATGAGTATATATGACATTTGAGTTAAAAAAAAACCTGGTAATCTCTGAAATTACAGCAACATAAAAAATGTAACATTTCATGACTAGAGAATCACCCCTAACCCAAATGTATGTGATCATAAAATTTAACCTTTTTTCATTCAAGGCAATAAAATATTAGCTACCCTTACTTAAAAGAAATCATATGAACCTGAAACTAATTGAGAAATGAACTTCTATAGTCTGTTATTTTCAAAAAATATATACTGTACAGCATTCAGTTTACTGACAAGTAGAGACTTGATTTGTATAAATTTTGTTTATACATATTAGCTTTCATTTTTAATCAGGCTACCCTACCCATAAGATTATATCTGTGGCATAATAAACTTGCACATGTTCAAAATTTGAGCAAACTGTGATTTGACACTAGCAAATTAATTATTAAATTCATATGAACATATGCTGTGATTTTACAGTTCCAACTTTAGGGTAAAAATCTTTCCAAATTGAGATTTTTTTCCCCCACAGTATTTTTAATAGAACTTTGGGCATTAAGTGATTAAATACAATTAAGATTAATGACTTTTTAAGATATTCCAATTGTAGAATATTCACAAATTGGAGAACAATGCAACAAAAATATCTTGCACGAGCTGTCCTAGAACTGTTAAGTTTCATATTGACCATTCTTGATTCTTGACCTTAAATTAAAATAAAAGGAGAAAATAAAGTAAAAAGATAGTTCCATACTCTTCATAGAGGCTGTTTCCCACTGCCAATGTTCCAGGAAACAGCTAAATGAATTCTGGAAATTATATATTCAGACCATGTTCATAGCCAACAGTCATTATACTTCTCCTCTGGTATCTCAGATTGTGATGCAAACATCTGAGGAGATTCCCCAGGAAACTTGACCTGTTGTATTTAATTAAATAATTTAAGCTAGAATAATAATACTCATTACAACAAATATTGCAAGTACAATTGCCTGAAACAAAAAGGCACTACATAATTTTATCCATCCATCCATCCATTCACACACACACACACACCTTAGTATAAAACACCCAGCTTAGTATAAAACACCCATGATAACTGACACAAAGCAGATATATTTGCAAAGCTCTCTTGAAAAGTTAAATTTTAATATCTTTCCTAAAACTGAAAAGGATGAGAGATAATCAGACCTTAGGAGATACAGTGCTCCAAAATGGGACATTTGAACATACTTTACTTTATTTTACCTATTTGAAGGGGGGGGGAGAGGATATACTTACTGCTTCAGCTTCTGCTCTTGTCTTGAAAGTAATCACTGCGTGGAGAGAAGAATCATCTATCTGGCAGTCTTCAATTTCACCATATTGCTTTTAAGAGGAAAAAAAGTCTCAACTAGGCAAAATATTACTTCTCTGTGCTAATTTTATTTATTTATATATTTATTATTTATTTATTACATTTATATCCCGCCCATCTCCCCCACAAGGAGGGACCCTGGGCGGTCTAAATTTTAAATTTAGAGCATTTAGATACAATTTAATTGTCCACTGACAATGTCTAATGATTCCAAATCTAAAATAACTGTAGAACTGCCCCTTAAAAAAGTTAAGTTTAAAAATGGTCTGAAATGAAATTGAATAGAAGGCAGAGAATTTTAAGCACATTTAAATAAATCAAGGAAAAATAATTTAGGTTTTTAACACATTATAGATTCCATTTCTGAATATAAAAACCATAGTAATATAAAGAATTTAATAAATTAGATGTACGTAGCATCTTATTTAGAAATTTCTTGATCTGGATTTTGATCAAAAGACAAGGTACCCTCAGAGTACATCATCTAGAACCTAACTAACTAACTATAGCTATATGGTAATAAATTCTGTTCAGGGAAATCTAGGCACTGTGCTTTATAAAGGCAAGAAATCTTATGTATACCAGCTTGCAAACTGATTTGCAGCAGCGCACAATGTTGAAATGTTGCAACATATTGCACATGATGGCATATACTCATTCCCTTCAATTTAGATATTTCATGGAGCAATACCTGCTAGACTTGTCAATTTGAAGGACTACTTTCTACCTTTAAAAAATTGACACATTTCCAAAGAGAGCAAAACACAATTGCAGAAGAAACCTTCAGAAGTATCTAATGAACCCAAAGGTTTTATCAGAATGATCAATCAAGCACTGTGATATTATGAGGCAAGATCCACCTCTGGCATGTGTGATGTCATGATGTATGTACCAAAGGCACAGACTTTATATCATGAAGATCCGATCCGATCCGATCCGATCCATCCCATCCCATCCCATCCCATCCCATCCAAATCCAATCATCCAAATCCAATCATCCCATCCCATCCAATCCCATCCCATCCCATCCCATCCCATCCTTTATTACAAGTCAGTGACCCAGACCTGCTTCATTATTTTCACCCTTTCCTCCACTGCTGACAACCATGCAAACCTGCCATTTTCTATCCTGTCCTGCACTTTTTCACACCAGCAGAAAATGCTACAATAGTTGCCTAATCTAAGGAATATCTGAAGAAGTTCAAGATATTTAACTTGGCCTGAGTATTTCATCAGTCACAATGAAAATGTCAAGGGAGGTAAAAAGACAAATATACAGTACATCTCATTAAGACTAGAAGAAGAGTTAGGCAGGTACATACCGCAAAATGAGGAAGGAGATCTTCCCTGTCATTCTCTGTAAAAGCTGAGATTTCAAGTGCCCGAGGACGATGATCCACTACAGCATGAACAGAAAGACCTCTTCCTCGACCCCGGCCTCGTGCTCCCCTACCTCTCCCACGAGAGACACCCCGACCTCGTGTATGTATTCCTCTCCCACGGCCAGAAGAAAGAATTCCTCGCTTTGCTGCCTAGCAATAATAAAAAGTCACAAAATATATAAAAAGTCATAGAGGCCCAAGTGTGTTATATAGTCTCTCTGTATTTTCAACTTCAGAACAATTCTCTACATTACAACATTTATAACAATAAGTGTAGCATTATTATCTTTCAATTGTAGATGGTTCTTACAGAAAGATGCTGCAAGGCTAGCTCATGAAATTAAGGCAAAGGTGACCCTGTTCACTGGGTGACTTTGGGTCACTCATTCTCTCAGCTGAACCTTCCCAGATTCCTTGATGTGGGAAAAATTAGAGGAGGGAATATTAAGTATGCCACATTGAAGGAAAAAGCAAATCTAAATCTAACCACAGCTTTGTAATTCATAGTTTAGTTCCTTGATCACTACATTACACAGGTTTTCTTAAAAGAAAATGAAACTAAAGCAAATATATTCAAAATATATATGCCCAAATATACTGTACATGCTGGCCAAAAATTCAACTGAATGAACTGTGTGTGTGTGTGTGAGTGCGCGTGTTTGTGTTACTTTTTTCACACGTGTCTGCTGCACATTGGATGGTTCATGAAATTAATGAAAGCACCAAATTGTGCTGTTATTTGTCACTTAGATTCCTTTTATATATCAGCAGAACCCACATCAAGCTACATTTAACAAAGAACTATTTCTGTTAATATATTATTAGTAAGAAAAAGGGGCAGTGAATCTTAAAGTGGGGGGGGGAATAGGGTAGAGACATTTCAATACAAGAGTTCTAGTTCTAAATACCAATAGCACCATCTATGGGTACATTGTAAAAATGCCTGCTGCTCATAGATGACTTACGTTTACAGATAAGACTGTTGAAAGACAAGTGAATAAAAGTGTATAGGTTTAAGACACTTTAAGAATATTTCCATTTAAAACAATTTCTGCATTACACTGACAAGGAGTAAAACATCTACAATGTTAACCATCAACAATGAGAGATACTTACTTCAAGCTGCAGTTCTGTATACTTTCTCCTTAATTCAGTAACTTCTTCTCCAGCCTGCATTTTCTTATATAAGTCCAACTCTGTATCCAGTAGTTCTTTCTGCATCTAAAAAGTTATGGAAGCAATTTAGTTTGCATTTCCTGGCTCACGTAGAAATACAAGATGAAATAACGGGGTGTAACAAGGTTGCTAGATAGAAAGGGAAGTCCCCAACAGAGGTCATGCACATTAGTTACTTAGAGGTCTCTAAGTGAAGTAATACTGCTAAGCAAGCAAAAGATTTGTCTGAAGAGATAATTTTCAGCATAAAAATGTAATTCAGAATCTGGAAGCGTAAAAATATTTTCATTTAAAACTGATTTAAAAAATCAAATTATAGCAATTAAAAATCACCTTATGATGCAGAATTATTCAATAATCTATCAGGTTATAAAGCACTGGACAGTATGGGAAAGCTAATGGGTTAAAACCACATTCAAATATTTGCACTGGAAGAAAAGGGGATTTTTTCCCCATTGTTTCTCTGAAGGCAAGAATGAACTGTAAACACACAAACATATAGACACAATCGTAGATGTTAAAAACAAAGCTAATTAAATAACAAAAGATATGAAAGATATGTGAAGAGAACAAAATTTGAATACCTGTGTCTTTGTTTTCATGTTTTTTAGTGGAGTGCTTGCTGAGGAAACTCCTTTTAATTCATCCTTTAACTTCGTGATACTGTTGGTTAATGTCTCCAGAGTTTTCATGATTTCAGCTTTGTCCTCTGACTTCATAGTTTTATTTTTCTCCAGTTTTGAAATCAGCATCTAGTGGAATTATCGTTTTAGTAACAGGAATTCTTTTTAAGTACTTTCCACACACATACTATTCCAGTGAAATCATAAAACATACGAAGATGATATTTATTCTAATACCCATGTTCTGTAAGTTTTTCAAACTGAAATCCTGGATCCAATTCCATGTTTTAACAAAAAAAATTGTTTCTATTTTTTTAACTGATTAACAACAAAAATGAGAGGAAGAGCGTACTTACTACCAAGACCTATTTTACTGGCCCACTTTCTCAAACAATCTGTTTGAAAAATTCATTCCCAAGAAACAAAATGAAACAAAAATTCTCCCAAACTCATAAAGCTCTGTTAGATCATTACTCATGTTGAAAATATATATATACTATCTTACTGAATATGAATACAGACAGTCCTTGTTGAGCAACTGCCTTGGACAGTGACTATTCAGTTACGATGGTGATGAAAAAGTAACTTTGCAACCAATGCCCGCATTTACAACCTTTGCAGCATCTCTCTCCCACTCATGTATTTGCCATTACAGTCAGTCAGTACGCACTGTCCTGTGCCTGACCTATTTTTTTTCTTTTTTTCCCCTACGCAGAGGGGAGAGATTGCCTAAACAAGCTATCTCTTCCTGAACTGCTTTTCTCCGCAGCGCAGCACTTCCCTAAAAAGTGCTAACCACAAGTTAACAGACTCAGCTCTGTGACCTTAATTAGTTGATTAAAACCATCCTGCTGCCCTGCTGCCCAACACTGACAAGACACTAATCAGTTTCACACTGAAGGCTTTTTGCCTCCTAAGCAGCTGGTGGCTTGCAGCTATGAGCGCGCTAGGCAAAGAGCTGGTGCTAGCACATTCCGTTAGATCTGTATTCCTTATTGTGTACCTGCTTATTTTTGTCATCCCTTCCTTGCCAATGAATTTAAATACAAACATCAATTCCTTTCTTGCTAATTATCGCAGTGCTGCTTCCAAAGGGCGGGAGAGTGGGGGGGAAGGCTATAAGATTTGCCCTTTTACCCGGCTTTCTTGTGAGCCAGGATCCGGAAACCTTCCCCGCTGTTTGGGCTCACCCGGCTGTTTGGGGTCATATCCTTTTGATGCTGTAAAGCAGGGGTACCCAACCTTTTTGGCACCAGGGACCGGTCGTGGAAGACAATTTTTCCACATACCGGGGGGCGGGGTTTGCAGACGGGAGCCAATTGCGCAGACTGGGGGGGGCGAGGTTTGCAGGTGGGAGCCAATCGCATGGACCACCACCGCTCACCTGCTGTGCGGCCCCCAGGTTGGGGACCCCTGCTGTAAAGCAAAGGAAAGCTGAAGTAAAATAGTAACCACAGTTGCAGTCACATGATTTTTCACTTAGTAACTGCTTTGCTAATGACCGAGTTGTGGTCCCAATTGCAGTTACTAAACGAGGACTGACTCTCTCTCTACTCTGATCCTCCATTTACCTGCTTTCACAATAGATTTTTTTTTCTGACATAAAACTACCTTTATATGTTAAAGCTTCGTATCTGACTGATGTTAGAGTTCTATTACCTTTTGTGTTTCAATATGTTTTTCTAGGATCTCTTGTTTTTTCTTCCTCACATCTTGCTGAAGTCTCAGTGCCTCCTAAAAATATAAAAATCCCAGTAAGCATCTCAATACCATCTCAAAACTAAAATGCCTCCAACTATAATTATATGTACATACATATTCTCTTCGATGTACATACATACACAAAATTAAAATGTTAATTCATTAAAGCATATATTCTTTCCTATTTGGAGAAATCATTATTATACATGGAAAAGAAGCCAAAACCATCCTATTATATTTTCACTAAATTAATACATGTTATAATAATTATCTAACAATCACTGTATCTGAACCAGATACTTGTGCTAGACTTTCTCTTCTGGACAATACATGGATAGTTGTTCAATTTATATGCAGAAACACACTAATTTAAAGGCATCCCTGGAGGAAAGTAGTCAATTCACTGTACAAAATCAACTATTCTCAAGAGCTATTATTATATTTTAGAGTCTGAAATTTAATTAATTTGGGTTTTAAAGAACCCCTGAAAATCTGTCAAAGGAAAAAAAAATCTCCATAATTCAAAGATACATTCTTCAATATGGGGCTGCCCACAGGTAGTATCATTGTGGAATTGTAAGGATATTTAATGTCTTCTTATAACTCAGATGTTTTTAGAGTATTTCCCATTGTTTGGGATCTAGAGAATATACAGTTGCAATCAAAATTATTCAACCCCCATTGCAAATCAGGTTTATTATAAAAATTTACAGACTTTCAGCTGTTGGCAATGAAGAAATCAAACAAAAGCAATTGAAATAGCTCAACACAACAAATGCTTCAAGTGGTTTCTCCAAATTCAACTGAAAAGCAGCCCCAGACCATCACCAAGCCACCACCATGCTGAACTGTAGGCAGAGTGTTCTTTTCAGCGTATGCTTCATTCTTCTTCCTCCAGACATACCGCTGATCCATCAGGCCGAAAAGTTCCAGTTTTGTTTCATTGCTCCACAGAACAGAATCCCAAAACTTCTGTAGCTTATTTATATGATCGTGAGTATATTGGAGCCGACTTTTCTTGTGATTTTGGGTCAGTAGTGGTGTACGTCTTGGGAGTTCTGGCATGGACACCTTCTGTGTTTAGTACGCGCCTTACTGTGCTCATTGAAACCTCAGTGCCTGTTGCCACCAAGTCTTGCTGCAGGTCTTTTGCAGTCGCTCGAGGGTTTCTCTCAACCTGCCTTCTCAGAAATCTGGTTGCAGCCATTGACAGCTTCCTTTTTCTGCCCCGTCCAGGTAGTGTAACCACTGTTCCTTTAACTTTGAACTTGCGAACTATGCTTCCAATGGTGTCTCTAGGAACATTCAGTGCCTTCGCTATCTTTTTGTATCCTGTTCCTTGTTTGTGAAGGGCGATGATCTCTTCTCTTACCGTTTTGGACCATCCTTTTGACATAGCCATATTTCTAACATGCAGTCAAACGTGACACTCAACAAACCCCTAGCCAGTTCAGGTATTTCATGTGTTACAGCTCAAGCACACTTGGTGCAACTGATGAAGCCCTTGATTAGTTGCATCAGGTGTGCTCGAGACAACACCTGTTTTGCATACTGTATGTGTTGTGACGGATTCTATTCAGGGGGTTGAATAATTTTGAGACCAGAGAAGTCATTTTAAGTTGTATTTTCAGTTGAATTTGGGGACACCAATTGAAGCATTCATTGTGTTGAGCTATTTCAGTTGCTTTTGATTTGTTCATTGGAAACAGCTGAATGTCTGTAAATTTTGACAATAAACCTGATTTGCAATGGGGGTTGAATAATTTCAATTTCAACTGTATAAATGTTATAGTTCAATTATATCTTACTGGTTGGCTAAAAATTAATCTTGAAATATTGCAAAATTAGTGCCATTCCAAATATATTGGATTTTCAATTTATACATAGCCCAAGAGAAAAAAAATAAGCAGCAAGTTCAGTAAATCTAAAGTACATTCTGTTTCCTGTACATATACATATTCTGATTTAAATAAGAACGCTATCTAAATGCACTCATCTATAACTATATAGGAACTTACCTGATAAGTATCAGAGATAAAAGGCATACTAGGTAATTAGATGAATTCCTATCAAATTATATTAACAATGCATAAAAACAAGATGATATCCAGAGACAAACAGGTTAATATGGCTTGCTGCACTCCAATAAAAACAGTAAATATTTGGTCTCCAGATATGAGGTTTTGTATAATACTCATACAAAACACTGAAGCTAAATCTAGACATTTGTATATGAAGGCCAATGCCAGCCTTCTCCAATATTTGGACCCTTCCAGATGTAATGATCAACTCCCAAAAGCACGGATACCAGTTGCCAGCATTCACAACCACTTCTGAGAGGTAAAGTCTGTACAGTACAATTGGAGGAAGATTGTCCAACTGCATTCATATCTAAATTATAATCTTACAGAAATATGACTTAATAAAGAAGAATTTATTTTACATATAAGTTGAATGCTAATTATTTTTCTCTGGTTATTCTGTGGTTGTAAAAGCTAAATGCTGCAACAAATCTGATTTGTTTTCTCACTGATGAGGACAATTTTCTAATAAAATATAAAGTTTGCAGAAGAGAAAGAAATTTCTATTACTAGCTTTTGCAAATTAATAAAAGTAGCAAATGTAAAGCAATCACTCAAAAAAGTGGAAAAGGACACGTATATGAACACTGTATCAGTTAATTGCTTTCTGGAAAAAAATGAAAAAATCTTTGCATCTTTGTTGTTTTGTTAATTCCTGTTCTAGAAAACAAACAGATGCTTAAGCAGATTATTCTCCATTATCAAATTATGAAAATCAAGAAGCTTTAATGATGTTCAGAAATTTTTGATATTTGTGGATATTACAAAGGAAGTTGGAATTGTTAGGTGCAATCAGTGTACCTTTCCAGGAAAAACTACAGCACTGATTTTTTGGGGGTCGGGGTAGGGTTCACTTTCTGTCATCATATAATATTCTACTGCAGCTCCATGATGTTGAATTTAAAGCTTATACAGATTTCAACAAATACATATTCAGCAAGCATAAGAAATACCTCCTTATTTATTCTATCTATCTATCTATCTATCTATCTATCTATCTATCTTAACAACTTCTAAAATTTTCTTTAATCCTACACTAATAAACCATTTTTTGCTTGATAATAAAATTCCTAGAACTTTACGTATCTTTTTGAAACTTATTTATAAAATATAATTTAGATTAAAACTATGCAGAATTATATTCTATTTGCTGCAAGTAGGTGGTAAAAAACCTAAAACCTGAATTGAAAATGCTGACAGTGTTTTATTATCACACAAATCAGGTAGAAATGGGAAAACTACATATTTAAGGATCAAATAAAAATGCAATAATTTTCAGGAAAAACTACATATAAAAACAGATAAATCATTCCTAGAAAAAAGAATAGCAGGATCAGAACTATAATTTTAGAAGAGAGGAGTGAATAAAAAGGGGATAGGCAGTAAGGTTTATTTATTAAACCAATTTATATGACCGCCCAACTCACACACAGTGACTGGGCGGCTAAATATGCAAAACAAAGAATTATATTAATGCAAATCAGGAAAAAGCCAGTGTCAAAAAAAAAACCAACCAACCAACTGTACTTTGGTAAAAGCAGGATTAAATTATCTAGTTCATCTACTATGTTCATAATGTTTGATGGACAATAATTTATAATATTGCTTTCCCATTTCTTTTGTTAAATGTCTCCCTTCCTCTTCCCCTTGATGTCAGATACCTATTTGTCTTCCTTTATAAACTTCTAATATGCCTTCAACATGTGACTAGCAGTACTTTTAGTTGCCTTCCCATTGGCTAGATAAATAATGCAAGAGTCTTGAGCATTGTCTAGTTCTCTATTGCTTAATTCTAACCAAAATGGAGATCCCTTCTGTAAAAGGATTTGCTCATACAAGATGGGAAAAGAGTAATCTTTCCGTCAGCTACTGCATTTGGAAAAATTAATCTCCTATGCACCATAGGATTCTGAGGAAAGTAGCTCTGACAGTGTTACTACTGGGAAAAGTATTTGCAAATCTTGAATTACAAATGGAACAGTTTCAATTTATGGCCACTCATCGAAGGCTGGGAGTACACTAGCTATTAAGTAGTAGCCTGCCTTTAAGCAAAAGCCGTGCCATGTAAGCCAAAAAAAAGCCATGGTTATATAATCTGGCTGTTTACATATTTTAATCATTAACTAACGTAAGACTAACTAACAACTCCGTAGCTTAAAAATGACATACAAATGCAGCCATTATGTATGACTGTAATGTAATACAAAGGAAGCTTAGAAAGTTCAGCCCTGATGTATTAAGAACTACATAGTGATATTAAACATGATAAAAACATTAGTATATTCTGAAAGCCATTTTTTAAAGATGAAATCTTCATATCTGCACATGAAAACCATATTCTGGGCCCTTCTGATTATTAAAAGGCTCATTAAAAGGCTTCAGTAGTCCAAACATGATCCACAATGACTTTTTTTTCCTCTACATAATTAATATTGAAAGTTACGCATTCAGGCAAGTCTAACATCCTAATTATAGTTGTGAGATAGAAGTACTTGTTCTGTGCTAATTCCTGCCTCTTACATGACTTTGCTTTAAAATTCTGGTGCAGCTTTAAATGTACTCCAGTATTTTTATTCTATATGATAGCTTAAGTCACAGTTTGTAACTTATTTGTAATCATGACTGCATACTGTGATTGGGAGAAAACACAAATGCACATACGTACATATATTCAGTTTCACATAAATGTATTTTAAACAAGCATATATTTAAATAAAAGGAAAGTGATAGGAAGAAAAAAATCTTCAAGTGCTCTCAATCTTCTAAGCATAGTTAGAAGACGATAAACATTATGCTGCAACAAGAAAAATATACAGTACCTTACCCAAAATCACATTAAATGTACCTGTTTTTTCTTCTGTGCTTCAGTAGAATCTAACAGGGTAGTATTAACAACAGGCAAACTTTTCTGAGCTGCCTTCAAAGCAGCTGGATTATATACTGTTTTGGTCAAGCCGGTAGAAGTAGACAACACCTGTAGTAGAAAAACATTTAATTTCATTAGCAGATAATGAAGTAAAAACACTCTCAAGTCAAACTCAACTCCTGATGATATAGACTCATCCAAGTGTTTTCTTAGCAATAACACGCAACACATAGCTCCTACTTCCTCTAAGATACTTTGGATTTCTTGTAGCCTGCCATCCAGGAGTTTCCTAGTGGCCTTCCATCCTAATACAGATGAGATCTGCCCTCTTATAAGGAACAGCCAAGGTCTCAACATATATTGAGAAGTCAAAGGGTGTTTATTATAATTATTATTTTGAATTCAAAAGTAGTAAAACTGGGAGTTAAAGGCAGTTTAACTGTTAAAGCTAAAGGATAACTTTAAAACTGTAAAAGCAGCAGTTACAGAGTGCTCTTGAGTCAATACATGCTTTTCATAAACTCAGAACCCCTGCTCCCCTCAAACATTCAAAAAATGGAAATTTAAAAATAGATTCTTTTTGTCTTATACTAAGACATGTAATCTTCCACTAAATCTTTGTGACCCTTGGTATCATAATATATGGAAGGAGCTGTAAGAAAGAGCTAATGAATTTTGTATATTAAATGGTATATTGAGATTATGAATTGTGGTTTGTTAAGGCACATAAGGAGGTTTTCAAAATAATCTTTAACACACTCAAGAAAGGTCTTAAAGGCTTGTTTTGATTAGGCTTTAGATTATTGTATTTCTCTCTCATTTTTCCTATACTGATTCTTTTTACCTGCTTCTTTTTCCCCAAATACTTATGAGCTTTAAAGCCTATAGACATTTTATCCAACTTAAATTATCCTGGATCACTATATGCATATTGGATAAATCAAGACAAAGAATCTAAACTCACAATAAAAGGCAGCAAGCTTTTAATTTGCAGTTTACAACTATGCACCCACACTGTTCAGTGTCTACCTCCTCCATTTTCCAATATGCAATTCTACTAGATAAAATAAAATTATACTGAGTAGGATTATCACCCCAATAGTGCAAGTCACATAACCACAGATGCTAAGCAGAGTTGGAATCATCAAAGCAAAATGTAGCATAGCCTAGCAGGCATCATCTGGGTGCTTTGGACTAGAACTCCCATAAAAAGGTAAAGGTTCCCCCCGCACATTTGTGCAGTCGTGTCCAACTCTAGGGGCTGGTGCTCATCTCCGTTTCTTAGCCAAAGAGCCAGTGTTGTCTGAAGATGCTTCCACGGTCATGTGGCCGGCATGACGTGCGTGTGACACTGTTACCTTCCCACCGAAGTGGTACCTATTAATCTACTTGCATTTGCATGCTTTTGAATTGCTAGGTTGGCAAGAGCTGGGGCTAGTGCGGGAGCTCACTCCGTCACGCGGGACTAGGGATTCGAACCTCTGAACTTGCGATCTTCTGATCAACAAGCCTAGCGTCTTACCCGCTGAGCCACCACGCCCCTTAGACACAACTCCCATAATCTCGTACTATTAGCAATGCTGACAGAGGCTTATTAAAATGTTAATCCAGAAGGATTGCCAAGAGCTTTAGGAATGTGACAGCACACTTCAGCAATTCGCTGCCACTATCTGCATTACACCAAAAATTAATTTTCTAATGTCTAGTAATTTTGTTTGCTCTGCACTTACAGATGATGTACCAAATTCAATCTAGTTTTATTAACCACCACCCTGGCATGCAAACTCATGCCCAAACAGCAACAATTTAGGTTTCACTGAAGATGCCTATGTGAAAACAGCATGGTTAGCAGCATTTCAACTGTCTTCATTTCAAAGCTCTGTTACTGGTCTTTGCCTTTAAAACATGTGAACAACTGCATTGAAGCTTACTCGTGGTTAATTATATGAGCATTACAGTTTTCTTACCTTTTCTGTAGTTGGAGTAGGGGGTTTAGGCACAAACCCAAGTCTATCCTTAACAGATAGTTTGGTTACATTCTAGAAGAAAAAAAAGGAGATTTTTAAAAATGTTTGCAATATGTATTTTTAAATACATTTTTTTACTTTTAAGGTAGCTATGTAAAAACCAACCAATTCAGCCAAGATAAATAAAAGACTGTAAAAGAGTTTAGCAAAACACTGATAAATCCCATTCCCTTCAATGATAGGATTTTGAGGCCTAACGTCAAAATGTGATGTAACTTTCTGCTGGATAAAATATCAAAATTGGAGGAAAATAAGCTGCAAGCTGATTTAAACACTAGCGAGCATATTATGTAATGGGAAAGGGCCTATTCAGATATATCATTCTTATCTGCTATGTAGAAGAGAGAAGAGCAAAAAGCATTGGTTAACTGAGTCTCATGACTGCTGCTCAGAGCAAAGTTTTGGAAGTCTATCATCTACATGAGCTTTGGCAATACTGAATGCAACATATTTCATACAAAGCCTTTTAATGTCAACTAATACGGTACACAGAAAGATCTCATGTTTGACTAAGGAGCTACAGCTTATAGACTACAACTTGGTGGCAACTCAGAAGATGACCTTCTCTGTGGTGGGACCCATCTTGTAGAATGGTCTCTCTTTTATGATATGCCATATCCCAGACTGAAATGTTTTAAGCTTCTTTTACACAACCAACTTTCTAGGTTGGCCTTCCTCAGCCACAAATTCCTCTAAGATTTATTTTACTAATGAACTGGTTTTAATTAAGTTCTTATTGAGCTTGCAAACAATTTCAGCCTTTTTGCAATGGGAAACAGTATGATAATACTTTTTAATAGATAAATAAAAAATCATACTTGAGTATTAGAACACTTTAATTCTTCTGAGGCAGGAATTAATCCTTTTAACTATTTTGCTACTAATTAGAAAGAATTGTAATGAATATGTAATGTGGCCTCATAAAGTCAAATGTACTGTTTTACTAAATATGCAAATTAAATGTAAAGTTCATTTAAATCATTTTAAAAGGTTCTGTTTACCACTTATATTGAATATATGCTTCTGACAAAGAAGAAACTAGTTTGGTTTTACAGATCAAGGAAGTTCAGTAGGATTAGGGTCACACTCACCTGAACGGCTTCTGCGCTGGCACTCGGAGCTTCAGCAGGCTCAATGTTACTGGCAGGTACTGGACCTAATCGTTCCTTGACTGACTGCTTCACAACTGGTAAAATGGGTTGCTGGGCTAAAGGCTGTATTACCTGAAAAAGAAATAACGTTTTCATAATAGTTCATAAATATTTTAACTCAAAGTATGGCTGGCTTCTAGACATTTTACCATTATTCCCTTTTTCATGATGCTCTCTAACCTGATTGCTATTTTGGCATAATTATATTTTCAGTATGATTTATAAGGCCTTAGTCCTCAAACAGATTATTTAAGTTTTAAACCTTAAAACAGGCTACTTGAACATTTTAAAAATAGGTATTCTTTAACTTTGCTTGTTTTTTGCTAACAATAAATAGAATAAACCACAGTTCTCAGATTTTTGACATTAGAGAGAAATCTAGTTAGTTCTGAAATGAAACCTTTTGATCTTTTTAACTGAAGGAGGAGAAGAGTTTGAAACTCCTCTAAGCTTGCTTTGATACCATTTAGCTTTGTCTGAACCAGGCTACTGGGCTGTTTTATAACATAATTAGAACTAATTATGTTAAAAAGTATAACATAAAAGAATTCTCAGAACAATTGATATAGTAAGATTTTTTGTACCACAGATTCTAATTTGTCTCAAAATTCATAGTAGTTTTTGAAATAGATAAACTGGAAATTGCTTTAAAATGTTTTTAGTGTCACAATATATGTGATCCATTGTTTCACAAGTCCATTTTTTTCAAATGAATTTATTAATATCCTCAGATTATCTTTCCAATACACACTTAAACGGTTCTATGTAATACTTCAGATAGTGATCTGGGAATGAGTGCTGCAGGTTATCACAAAAACATACTCAAAGCTTAAAGGTATTCTTTTTAGGGCCATGCATGCTTCAAAATTTATTCCAGAAGTGGCTGAACCTCATGAAACACCCTTCTAATATTCATTAAATAAAGCAATCCCATCATCTTTTTCAGGCTCATACATAAGCCTGGAGGGGGGAAAAAAGGGTGCTTTAATGTATAGCAGAGATGCTTTCGCATAAGACTGGAATCACTCTGGATTATTTTTGAAATGTGCACAACCTTATTTTTCAAAATGAATCTAGTAAGGAGAACAGTCAGTACTGAAATGCTGTATCGGCTCTGATCCACTGACTTTTCCTACAGTAAAAATGTTCAAATATGTGAAATGAAATATTTAGCTGATCTATATTCATAAGAAGCAAAATTATTAAATCTAAAATTATCAAATTATTAAATTATATAATTTATCAATTATAATTATTACAATTATTAAAATATTAAAATAAATAATCCTGACTTCTTAGTATTTATTTGGAAAATGCAAGATTCAAACTTCTTCCTGAAAATCAAGCTAAAGTAGACATTTAGCTTAAAACAGCTATCCAAATTAACCAAATTTTATCCCTTTACCTTCTGCACTGAAGTTGTCATCGGTGGAGTACTGCCTTCTCTATGCCAATAGACTTTGATAAATCGATTATTTAAGACAGCTTCTGTACTCGATATTGCCTTTTTAGCCTCCTCATGGGTAGCAAACTGGATGAGAGCACCTTCTGGATCTCCCTGGTAGGCAACCTATGATTTTCAAAGAAAGCCAAACACAATGTAGAGATAGTCTTCTCAAAGGAGTCTTTAGGGAAACCATTCAGAGAAAATAAACACCACAGTCCTGGAAAAAGAGTTAGCATAAGGAGGAGACTCAAGATAATCCCACCTTGATTCTGTCTGGAGTAAGATGTGGCAGAAGGAAGTCTGTTATTATATCCTATAGCAATAAAGGAGAGTTCCAGTAGCCCTTGCATTGTATATTCCCTGACCAGGCCTACCTCAAAGGGTTGATATAGAACTATAATCATTTGTGCTTAAAATGATAAACTACACATTAGAAAGAGGATATGCACCTGTAATTACCATTCAGTAGGGTCAGTGTGCTTGGCACAAGTAGCGAGTATTGTTTACATCAACAAATTCTATTCAATCATACTATTCTAAATATTCTGAACTAGAATGAGGCCTGCTAAAAGGGCTTGAAGTTCTATTATCAAAAATACTCAGACTTCATCTGCAGAATTAATCAATATACATGAGCTATGGATGATCATAACAAATTATGGCTCCCATTCATTGAAATATTTACTGTAAAATGTTATACAGTTGCAATCGAAATTATTCAACCCCCATTGCAAATCAGGTTTATTGCCAAAATTTACAGACTTTCAGCTGTTTGCAATGAACAAATCAAACAAAAGCAATTGAAATAGCTCAACACAACGAATGCTTCAAGTGGGGCCCCCAAAGTCAACCAAAAATGCAACTGATAATTACTTCCCCACTCTCAAAATTATTCAACCCCTTCATGGCAAACAACTTCAGTACTCAGTAGAGCACCCTTTTGCTGTTATGACCTGCTGCAAACGAGATGCATAACCAGACACCAGCTTCTGGCAGCGTTCCTGAGGAATCCTAGCCCATTCCTCATGAGCAATGGACTCCAGTTCAGTAATATTCTTGGGTTTGCGTGCTGAAACCGCCTTCTTAAATCCCACCAGAGATTTTCGATGGGGTTCAAGTCAGGTGACTGTGATGGCCACTGTAGAATCTTCCAGGACTTCTTCTGCATCCAAGCCTTAGTAGAATTTGAGGTATGCTTGGGATCATTGTCCTACTGGAAGGTCCAGTGACACCCAAGGTCCAGTGACACCCAAGCTTCAGCTTCCTTACAGACGGCATGACGTTTTCTCCTAGGATTTCCTGATACTTCAATGAATCCATATTGCCTTCCACACGCTGCAGGTTTCCAGTGCCAGAGGATGCAAAGCAGCCCCAGACCATCACCAAGCCACCACCATGCTGAACTGTAGGCAGAGTGTTCTTTTCAGCGTATGCTTCATTCTTCTTCCTCCAGACATACCGCTGATCCATCAGGCCAAAAAGTTCCAGTTTTGTTTCATTGCTCCACAGAACAGAATCCCAAAACTTCTGTGGCTTATTTATATAATTTTGAGCATATTAGAGCCGACTTTTCTTGTGCTTTTGGGTCAGTAGTGGCGTACGTCTTGGAGTTCTGGCATGGACACCTTCTGTGTTTAGTACGCGCCTTACTGTGCTCACTGAAACCTCAGTGCCTGTTGCCACCAAGTCTTGCTGCAGGTCTTTTGCAGTCACTCGAGGGTTTCTCTCAACCTGCCTTCTCAGAAATCTGGTTGCAGCCATTGACAGCTTCCTTTTTCTGCCCTGTCCAAGTAGTGTAACCACTGTACCTTTAACTTTGAACTTGCGAACTATGCTTCCAACGGTGTCTCTAGGAACATTCAGTGCCTTCACCATCTTTTTGTATCCTGTTCCTTGTTTGTGAAGGGCGATGATCTCTTCTCTTACCTTTTTGGACCATTCTTTTGACATAGTCATATTTCTAACATGCAGTCAAATGTGACACTCAACAAACCCCTAGCCAGTTCAGGTATTTCATGTGTTACAGCTCAAGCACACTTGGTGCAACTGATGAAGCCCTTGATTAGTTGCATCAGGTGTGCTCGAGACAACACCTGTTTTGCATACTGTATGTGTTGTGACGGATTCTATTCAGGGGGTTGAATAATTTTGAGACTGGATAAGTCATTATAAGTTGCATTTTCAGTTGAATTTGGGGACACCACTTGAAGCATTCGTTGTGTTGAGCTATTTCAATTGCTTTTGTTTGATTTGTTCATTGCAAACAGCTGAAAGTCTGTAAATTTTGACAATAAACCTGATTTGCAATGGGGGTTGAATAATTTCAATTACAACTGTGTATGTATGTATGTGAATATATGTCCTCTATGTTTTTGTTCCCTTTTTTAGCTTTCTTTTTTCCTTCTTTTATAATTTTGTGTACTTTCAACCTTTATTTATTAGAAAAACACCATCATGATCCATGTTGCAACTGGCATCTAATATATTGTTTTAACGATATAGTAAAAAGTTTACAGTATTACCTACCTGCAAATTCACTAAATTTCCAAATTTGCTGAAGTGTTCATTTAGTTTACTAATATTATTAAGTTCTGGAGGAACTCTCCTCAGTTCAAGTTTTGTATTTTCATTCCCAAACTGCAACTTCTTCTGGAAAGCTGGACTGTTTGTTCTATTAAAATTCTGTCTGAAATAAAATAATCAAATGCCTAAAGTTACTAGTAGTATTTAATTCACAAGAGGATAATTAAAATCTGGAATTAAATGATAAATAATCTAAAACTAAATTCTAGGAAGCATTTTTTAAAAACATTGTTGGGGATCAAGAAAAGCCTCAGTATCACTAAGTAGCTACCTAAGTAGGCAAAACCAAGTATCAATTCATCATCACATTCCAGCATCTATAATATATGCCTATATATACCATATCCATGATCATAAATGAGTAACATTCTCTGCAGAAACTTCTACAGTGCTTGTTTAAAAATTCACCTGTATTTAAAAAAGTGTTTGAAAATTTCCTGCAATGTTTTATCGTTTCTCCCCCCCCCCCGCCAATTTTCTGATAGCTGAACCCTTCAAGCAGCTCTTACATCAAGTCACCTTACCTAGGAAAAAGCAGCAATCTAGAACATCGGAGGGGGGAGTTCTTGAATGAAAGTAACAAAAATGTGAACCTATGTAACCTATGTACATTTGACCAATCTAGAGTTTAAGCTTTAACAAATACATGAGTTTCCACAACTTGCATGAACATACAGTTCCCCAAATATTATATATAAGTTATGTATAGTTCAGTGTTGATCAATTATCATTTGTATTCATATTAAATTCTACCAGATTTAATCTTGTAGTGTATATTGCAAGTTGAATGACTAAGCTTAATTCAGCTTGGAATGAGGAAGTTATTAACATGTGTATTAAAACTGTTCCTGATTTGGAAAGCAGCATTAACCATGCAACAATGGCCTATATCACTCAAGTCCTATTTCTTTACTGCAATACGAGTTGGGCGGTAAAGAAATTGGATGGATGGATGGATGGATGGATGGATGGATGGATGGATGGATGGAGTGATACATATACTATAATCTGATTATCTTTTAATACAGGTACACAGAAATGTGTTGAGTGTTATAGGGCCGATACAAAAATAATTCAAAATATTATTCCTATGATCTGCATCCATCGAAAAAGTCAAGACAGTGGTTGCAGCAGTGTGATCAAAGCCCTGCAGTTTTACAGAAGTACGTGATATAAAAAGACATACAAAAGGGCAGGACTTTGATTATGCAGCAGCAGCAGCTATCTTGACTTTTTTGACCTTCGAACTTTAAATCAAGCGTAGACATTATTTTTGCACTGTATCTAAATTCCATTCTTTTACAGTCAAAATATGTCGGGGGGTTAGGGGGAGGGGTCTTTTGAGCACAGCAGAGGACATGGCAGTTCAATCTTGATAACTGTTCACTCTGCTGTTAATAGAAAGGCGCTACGGACTTTGAAGAAGCACAAATACAGGGCGAAAGGGAGAAACGAGCTAAGAGGAAGGCACGTCAAGCAAACCCTCATCGTGACCGTCTTCCACCTGGAAACCTATGCCCTCATTGTGGGAGGTTGTGCAGATCCAGAATTGGCCTTTACAGCCCCTTACGGATCCACTGTTAAGATTTTACGCCTGGAAGACAATCTTACATGACTACGAGTGATCTCCAAGAAGAAGAAGAAAAATAGAGCTAACAATTGCTTACTTGTCAAACCAATTCTTCTTTGCTGGAACTCCATCACCTGCACCAATAGTTCTCTTTCGGGACTCTGAATCCACTACAATCCTCATACTGCTTTTATTTGGAGGTTTTTCTGTGTGGGAGAAAAGAGTACATTGATTAATTTTTAAAAGGTGTTTGTGCATTTTATAGTAGAATTTTCTCTCCTTATTACCATCAACCGACTTACTGCATTTTTGCAGCATACCAAATGCTGTAATTCTTTAAACCCAGGTCCCTTTGATTCAGTGTTGGTCCAACATATACTAAAACCAGATGCTTCAAAAGGAAATGCAAGAAACCCCACAGGGCAACTATAGAGTACACTGCTTAGAAAATAAAATTTCTTTTCAACTATAGATATTTAGCAGATGACTTACGACCTGAAGCCCAAGAGGGATTTCTTTGATAGTTTCCAACATTTTGAGGAAAAATATAAAGAATGGGAAAGGGGCATGTCATAGGGAAACAGTGAAGATTTAATATGAGATCAGGAGTGTCTCTCAGGGCATACATTCTCTCTGAATTACCTGCATGTACATTTCCTTTTTTTTTCTTTGCACCTTGATTTTATTATTCACCAAAGAGGTTGAAACAAGTTTCTACTAATCTGTTTTTCACACCTATCCTAATCCCCATCTATACCTGGGTACAAGGTCATCAAGCAAGAAAAAACAAATAAATCCCCACTTCTGGGAAGAAATGCAGCTAAAAATCTGCTTTTCAGTAGCAGCATTAGCTCTTTGGAATAGCCTTCCAGTGCAAATCAGATTGTATTTAGGAAAATGTTAAAAACTAGGCTCGCTCTTAGAGCGTTTTTAACTTAAAAGCAGTCATTAATGCACATACATGATTCAATATGATGGCATATGTTTCTGGACCATTATGTTTGATTTGTGCTTTTACTGACTTTAGATGTTTTTAATTGGATTTACTGTGGGTGTTTTATCATTTTGTAGGTATCTTGCAAACTACTGAGAGTACCACGGTGAGTTGTAGTAATTTTAGAAGAACTGAAGTAATATAGAGAAAAAGCCAGATGGGTACCTATAATAAGGATCGCGGAAATGTTAAAATATAGCCTTCCTCATCCTGCTTGGGGAAGTTGCAAATTGAAGTCTTACATATCTAGATACCATCCGGTTGGAGAAAGATACCATAATACAATCATTGGCAGGTAGGCAAGACAAACAATGAGACTAGGAATCCAATCTCTAATAAACAGATTACTTTAACTGAAGATTGTAATTCCTAGAAGGATTCTGGAAAGATCATTAGTAAAGGACTATTCAAAATCAAAAAGCTTTAGTAATGAGGGAAAATAATTTGGGAATATTTCTGCAGACATCATAACATTATATCAAGCTTCTTTGATTGCCAGAAACCTGTTTTTCCCAAACTTGCAAGCTCTTTCCCTGAGATGATTAGAACTCCAGGTCACCTTATTATGCAAAACTTACAATATTATCTTCTCCACTCCATCATTATTCTTTCCTTTGGTTTCATATCTTCATGAAACTACTGTGCCTGTTAGTCTGAGCTTGTTTAAGTTTTAAACAAGGTAGCAAACAACTATTATTTTAAATGTTTTATAATAAAATGGAGATAATGCATGTGTGGAGAGAAATGGAAAAAAATCAGTTAAATAATAAGACATTGCATTAAATCTAAGACAAGAGCAGAACCCATACAGCTATTTACAAATCTGTGGTGGGCTTGACTGACGCCTTCCATCAGGTATCATATTCTATCCCACCCCCCACTGTCTGCCTGATTAGGAGCTTCCAACACCAGCTGACGAAAGGTATATGATTCCATTAGAGAGTACAGTGTGAATGGATTGTTGTTATTCCATTAAATCATACTCTGTAAGCCTTACAAGCAGGTGTTTGTTTGACTGGGAAAACTGCAATTATGAGGAGGAGGATGGCACCAATAGAAATGATCCTTGCAACTTTTGTTCCTATCACATTTCCCAATTAGCAAGGTGGAATAACATAAAGGTGAGCATATGGTGGGAGGTAATTCAAGCCTTGGGTGAACAGACTAAACTTACGGCCTCCAAGAATCATGTGCTACTATCCATCTATATTTTAAAACAAGAAATCTTTCATCTCACCTCTTGGTGGCAGGTCCATATCACCTGAGGTCAGTCCTATCAAATTTGGTCTTTGGGCATGGACTCGGTGTCTATACATGGGTCTTGAAGTGCTGGTTATACTTGGTGCTTCAGGATTATAGCCATCTGTGTCATATGTTTCTGGCAAAAAAGACATTATCTAATCACACAATAATAGAGAAACTTAAAACCATATAGTACACACATGCAAATCAACCCTTAAGTGATTCAAAGCACCAATCTGATTTGGGGAAAAAAGGTTATTTGGCACATATGCAAAGGTAGCTGGATTGCTGAATTGAATCGTTTTGAGTGATTGAATGATTACCCTACTAAACAGATGTATGCTAAAACTGTATGCAAATCAACTTTCCACACTTTAATCATAAGATATAAGCTTAATACAATTTATATAGCATCAAATAGAAGATTGTTCTCTGGTGATAAATTCTAATCAGAACTCAAAATAATGTAACTTTTTTTCTCATGCTCAAACTTTTTCTACCCCAAACTTTTTTAAAAATGTTTTCTCTTTAAACTTTGTAATATATAATAAACTAGTTTGGGAGCTTTCTTAATTTCAAAAGCTTTTGACCTTTTGGGGGGAAAATACATTTAATGCTCCATTAACTTTGGAAACCTAGTTTTCACAATTCTTTTGATCTTGTCTTTGATTATAAAACTACATCCCACACAGAGGCTTATTAAAAACATAGGCTGCTATACTATTTTAGTTAGTTATAATTATTCTTTCTGCCACTCGCAAGTGTCTTCTTTTTAGTAAACTGTATGATGGCATCCAAGTAAGGTACATTCAGCCCCTAATCTTTTACCTCCCTCCATAAATTCAAAATCTGCTCTAAAGGTTTGGGGATATTTTAGGACCAATATGACAGGGGAAATGAGACTGTAGAGAAGATGAAGGAATGAGAAGTTCTACTCTGTGAGGGTGGAATACTCCTCACATGACTTTTTCCCCCCTTCCAATATTCTAGTAGTCCATTACACATTATGTGTAGAAAACACATTTCCCTTTTCATTGGTTAATTTTTTTTCCAGTACTACACCTGTAAAGAGAGAGGGTGGAGCAGGTGGTGGTTGGTGATGAATACCCGTTGTTACAACTGTAGGAACAGAGCTGGTAGCAGAATTTGGGGGAGCATCCATACCAGAGGGCTGCAAAGGTGGTAGTGGAGGTGGTGGTCCTACCAAAATGAAAAATAATGGGGTTACAACAGAGCTTTCCAAACTGTGTGTCAGGACACGTTAGTGTGTCTGCTGCAGTGTCTGGGTGTGCCAGGGCTGCTGTCGCCTCTGAGCCCTGCCAGGATTCCACGCAGGTCCTAGTGCCTGCCTTCTGCCTCGCTGCTTCCAAACCTGCTGTGATTCCGCACAGGTCCTTGTGCCTGCCTTGTGCCCTGCTGTAAGAGTGTGTCACGAAATGATGCATGTCTAAAAAGTGTGTCACCAACATGAAAAGTTTGGAAAGCTTTGAAACCTGGGAAGATATCTGGCTAAAAGATCTAAAATTCACACTGAATTATAATATGAAAGAAAATTTCTATAAAATGATGTATAGGTGGTATCTAATGCCAAACACTCTGTCAAAAATGAATAATAGATTATCTAACAGATGTTGGAAGTGTAAAAAAGAAATGGGCACTTTTTTCCATCTTTGGTGGTCTTGCAAGGAAACAAAAAAATATTGGTTAAAAATACATCAAACAATAAGTGAAATATTGGAAGAAGATCTAATTATTGAACCAGACATGTATTTATTAGGATTTTTAAAACCTGAGATACACAAGAAATATGGGAAATTACTATTTTATTTAATAACTGCAGCTAGAATTATATTTGCTAAACACTGGAAAGAGGATTGTATACCTACAATTGAGGAATGGTTATTAAAAACAATGGATTTAGTTCAGATGGCAAAATTAACAGATTTATTAAATGACAAGAACCAAGAAGAATTTAACTTATGTTGGGACCCATTTTATAGATACATAGAAAAAACTCAAAAAATACAAATAAGCAAATGTAAAGGTAAAGCAAATGAAAGAGACATGTAAGAGATACTTTTCTTTGCAGTGGTCAGTGATAGAGGCACTAATGCAGAGCTTTCCAAACTGTGTGTCAGGACACGTTAGTGTGTCGCGGCTGCTGCTGCCTCTGAGCCCTGACAGGATTCCGTGCAGGTCCTAGTGCCTGCCTTGTGCCTGGCTGCCTCCGAACCTGCTGTGATTCCACGCAGGTCCTAGTGCCTGCCTTGTGCCCTGCTGTAAGAGTGTGTCGCGAAATGATGCATGTCTAAAAAGTGTGTCACCAGCATGAAAAGTTTGGAAAGCTCTGGGTTACAAAAATGAAGAAAAAGCAACCACATACTGCACAAAATAAAAGGCCTGCACATCTTGTCTTTGAATATATTCTGCATCTTGTGAAATAGATAGCAATATTTAGTAAATAATGGCTAACTTTTATTTCTTTGGGAAGGCAATAGTTTCAGGATAGATATAAATCATTGATCAAGAAAAATTGTCTACAATCACTAGGGGAAATACCTATTATACCATGTTAGTGCACCATAAAACAGAATTATTTTCTTATCTAATAATGTAATATAAAATGTGGAAAAGAAATAGTTTGCAGCAGTTCTAACTACAAATTATTCTCACTGCTAGTAACCTGTTGCCTGATGTACAACTATTTTATAGTACAAGTGTCAGAACTGTAACTAAAGGAAACAACAGAGATCATATCACAGATTTTTTTAAAAAAAAATACAGTGAAGTGTGCTTTGCAATCAATCTCCTGATTTTAATTTTTTAAAGCTTAGTCTGGATCCTGCATATCTAAAAGGATATCTCGTTCTATATATCTTCATAATGAAAATATATTAGGTTGTTTGGGAGGAAGCTCCACTGTTTAAAGAGAAACAAATGGTTATAAAATGTAGAGTAGGAGTATTTATTTATCTATTTATTTCACACATTTTATAGACTGCCAACTTCTGCATACTCAAGGCAATTTACAAAACACTAGGAAAAATACATTCATAAAACCAGGAGCAATTAACACTAAATAACTATCTATAAAGTAGCTGAAACATCATTAGGTCCCAAAAACATAGTAAACGGGAAAGTGTTAAGAAATTTCCAAAAGCCTAGGATATTCAGGGCATTCTATTCCTCATGTAAATCAGAAAGTAAACTGACCAGCCTTATCCTCTCCCTAAGGCCCAATGTAACATATAGGCTCCCTCACCCATCCATGTGCAAAGAAAGCACATCTGGTCTCAGCCAAGGTCTCAGGAAAAATACTGCTACGCCTCCTTCCCAACCATGGCATTAGGACTGCTGGGGCATCTAGAAATCCTACCTTTGCCCAAAATCAAGTTTCCATAAGACAAGTGAGATCCATGTTTGTCCACTAACATATTATACAGAAAAAAGATCCTATTTCACACAGATCTGGCATTTACCAGAAATCATACTGATTTCAAGAAAACCCAACCATGATTAAGTTTGATTAATGATTAAGAGCCGGTTTGGTCTAGCGGTTAAGGCGCTGGGCTAGAACCCAGGAGTCTGAGTACTAGTCCCGCCTTAGGCATGAAAGCCGGCTGGCTGACCTTGGGCCAGTCACTCTCTCTCAGCCCTAGGAAGGAGCCAATGGCAAACCAGGAGACTGAGAGTTCTAGTCCTGCCTTAGGCATGAAAGCTGGCTGGGTGACCGTGGGCCAGTCACTCTCTCTCAGCCCAACTCACCGCACAGGGTTGTTGTTGTGGGGAAAATAGGAGGAGGAAGGAGTATTAGGTATGTTTGCCACCTTGAGTTATTTATAAAATTAATAAAGGCGGGATAAAAAATTAAATAAATAAAATAAATAAACAAATTAATAAACTATACCTGAATGCACAATGTATTGCAGCCAAGTCATAGATTTACAATTCACAGAACCTACCTGTAACAGGTGGAAGACTGGGTGGCAAAGGGCCTGGAGGTGGAACAGGCGGTCTAAGATTTACAGGAGGAGGAGTAAGAATAGGTGGTGGAGGAGGAAGTCCTGGAGGAGGAGGTCCTTCAACAACCGGAGGCTGTGCTGGAAAGGGCAGCATGCCTGGAAGGTTCACATCTTCTACAACTACAGGGTCACTTCCGTGATCAAAAGGACACATATCTCCTCTCATACAAAAACCTTTTTCTGAAAAGTTAAAGCAAAATAAAATTAGGAAAGCCTGTAGCATTCTGAGCAATAAACATTAACAATGTAGCCATACAATAATTGGACATATTACAATTTAGTAAACTTATTTTTTTATACTTCTGCACAATAGTATATAAAATACTAAAGACAAAATCATTTAATGAGAACATTTAAGATCTTTGATCATCAATACTGGAGGAGCTCAAGGAAAAAAATTGGCAAATAAAAAAGTAACATATGCATCTTATCTTCAATATTTGGGCCTAATTTTCTGAGCTTACCATCATAGTCTCTGCACCGTTTCTTTGGTAGTGGAGGTCTTCCATAAGAATTGTGGTCCAACTGTTCTTCATGAAATTCTGACCAACTTTCAGTAGTACTATTTCCATGATGAGCAGGAGCAATAACAGTTATAGTGCTACTTAGCGTAGGGACAGGATAGTGGCCAGATGAAATGTTAGTTACAGAAGAAACAGGAGTGTAATTATTTTCTAAAGGCTCTGTTCTGTCCAAGTCATACTTTGGCTTCCCCAGATCTCTTTCTATAAAAGAACATTTGAGAAGTGTGCAAGGTGACAAGGTAATATAAGCAAAACATCAACAATTATGTAGGCTAATCAATTTCTCAAAAATGAAAAATAACCCTCTAAAATCCAACTAATGTAACAACAACAACAAAAATCAGACAATACAACCAGTGACCATTTCAAATAATGTAATAAATTCTGAAATATGTATAAATTCTTTTGAGTGGGCATCTCCAGGTTTTATTAATTTGGAGACTGCACAACAATTTGTCCTGTGATAGATATTTTTAATTATAGCTAAGGACAGACAGTGCTCTGGACAACACAGCCAGAAGACAGGACATTCAAATACATGTTGGACTTACAATTTAAGATAATTCCCTTCCATTTGTAATGTACAGGGTAAGGAAAAGGCATGGAAGGGGAAAGCATGGAAGGAAGCTGAAAGCCAAAAATCTGCTCCATATCTCTCCTTCGAGGGCAAAGAAGATCTGAGTAGACCTCCCTACATACTACATCTGCAATCTTACTTATTTAAATGAAATACACTGTGCTCATTAATACTTAGGTCATTAATTACCTCTGCTTCTTGTTCTACTTCTAGTGCGGCTCCTACTTCTGTCTCGATCTCGATCCCGCAACCTCTCCTTACTCCAGCTTCGACTACGGCTCCTGCTGTAGCTCCGGCTCCTTCCCCTTCTTCTATTGTAGCGGTCTCTATAGGACTCTCTTCGTGGAGGATTCCGATCATAATCTCTCTTGCGAGAACGCTCTTCTTTCTTCCTTTCATCCCTGCTTCTAAATATTTTGGACAAGAAAAATTTATAGGAATAAATTTTATACCCTCAATGGAAAATGGAACCTATAATTCATACAAAAGATAAAAATACTATTTATACCAAAATTAGTAGAAATATTTAACAAAAACTTAAGGTAATCACAGAAAATATTGCAAGAAAAAGGTTGCTGGTAGGGATGCAAAATTCATCAATTTGGGGATGGAGCTTTCCAGACAACTCCAGAATATTCCATTCCAACTCTGGGCCATGCTATTCCAATGGGGGTTCAGCAATTTCTGGAAATAAATCCTTCAAATCAGAAGTGATTCAAAGTCTCCCAGATGTAAGTTCTTTGCAATGTTCCATTTTTGAACTGATATTCAAAAACATCAGTTAAAACTGATTTAGTACCTGAATGGCCCTTGACTTATACAGTACTGGCAAATTCTGTTAATGATACAAAAGTAGAAAAGAGAAAAGTCCAGATTTTGGCAATTTTCTAAAATGTAATTATTCTATTGTTAATAAGCTATATTTCAAATATAAAGGGTGGAGACACTTCATGAAATGCACTTGCTTGTATGTCTATTACAAATGTAGTAAGTTCAAAATAAAACGTAATTTTGATTTTTAAATTTTTGTCTAAAACACATTCTGCACAGACACTTGTTCATTTGTGCCTCTCTAAACCTTGTGATACTGACATAAACCAATGTCTCAACATTTATATTAGACTCCTAAAAATCTGAAACATTTATCAATTGCAAAAATGAAAAAAACAGGCATTACCTGGTTTCTCGGTATCTTGAACTTGACTGAGGAGGACTATGATTAAGCCTTCTAGAGAATTTTTTCTCTCGTTCTTCCTCTTTAAGTACCTTGATAAAAAGGAATATGAAACAGATCTTTTTTCTAGCAACCGAATAAAAATGAACCTTTACAGAGTTCTGAGCTTTTCACAAACCGTACACATTTATCCTACAGAAAATACCATGTCACAACAGTAA
Source organism: Charina bottae (assembly GCA_023362775.1). Lineage (NCBI taxonomy): Eukaryota > Metazoa > Chordata > Lepidosauria > Squamata > Charinaidae > Charina > Charina bottae. Next base: position 27,426,754 of record JALMGJ010000004.1, on the reverse strand, counting down.
CATAAAACTAAAGTATTATATTTTGTGCTACTTTGCTCTATTAGTACCCTTTACCATCCGTTTCTCATAGTATTAGATTATCTGATAATCTTTTAGTTTTATGTCTCTACCATACATGTTGCTAGGATTGATTATGACTGAAGTCCATCCTCTAGAACAGAGCTTTCCAAACTGTGTGTCGCGACACAAAAGTGTGTCGCCACACACAGTCTGGTGTGTCGCCACACAACCCGGAAGCGCTGATCATCATCATCATCAGCGCTTCCGGGTTTTCCCGCGGCGACACACCAACTGCAGCGCGCAAAACCTGAAAGCGGCAGCAGCGCTTCCGGGTTTTTGCGCGCTGCCACAAGGACGGCACTTCTGGGTTTTCCCGCGGCAACACACCAACACCGGTTGGTGTGTCGCCACGGAAAAAACTTTGGAAAGCCCTGCTCTAGAAGACATCCATCAGAAACGTAGTTTTAACAAACTGGACTTTAAATGAACTGATAGTAAAAATAGCAATGAAATATGTAAATAAGGTTACAAAATATAACATAAGCTTAAGAAACGATATGACTGATTACCACCTCTTCTTTTTTTGCTTCTTTTTCTTGATGCTGAAAGAAGTCTGATTTCAGGCTTCCTGAGGATGGCTGCTCTGGTGTAGGTAGATAGCTCTTGGTATTTACAGCATCAAATAATTTTTCTACAAATATCTGTGTCTCTGAAATGAAATCCAAACAGTACACAGTACACATACTGGCAGTTGAGAAATAGTCTTAATGGCTATTATTACTTGGAAAATTAGCAGTTTTGTACTTGTTCATCATTGGTGCAATTCTATTTGCAGGCACCAATTCTAGGATTTACAGCTTTGGAAACAACATGCATAGCCTTATTTTAGTTCTGCAATGAGACATTAACTGCCTGTGGTAATAACAAAATAATAACAACAACATATTCAGCTGCCCAGGCAATGATGTTTTCAAGCAAGAACCACCTTTTAAAATGCTAAGAAGGTGGAAAGAGGATCATTTCAAACAATCAAGGGAAGGAAGAAGCACATACTAACTGTCTGAAAGTTGCTTGATATTTTATTCTAGGCAGTTGTCTAATAACTTTTGAAAACATATTATTCAGAGAATCCAAAAGCAAAACTCATGGTGACCTTATTTGCAACAACAGCATTCGAATATCAGTCAAAGTTTATGCCAGATGTTGTGCTATACTTCTATATTTCTATGGGGAATAAAGACATTGGTAAAGTAATTTCCAAATTATAATTAAAATTAAATGGATTAAATATTAAATGGAGATTAGAATTTGAAATAAGATGCTGAAGCTTTAAATTTACAAGATCTTACCCTTCTGAAGAAACACATCCAGTTGATCAACACATAGTGCTTTAAGTTCTTTCTCACTTTTATCTTTTTTCACCAAAGCAAGGACATACTTAGCAAGGGCTGATGGATCTGCATCACATCTACAAATGAAGAGGAAAACAACTTATTCATAAAGGTATTTTTAAAACTCACTTCCAGGTAATACATTATGTCTAACATGTCCCATATATGTACTCTTTTATTTGATGTAAATTATACCTAACAAACTCAGATTTAATTTATAACAAAAACATAGTTCCTATGCACTCCTTATGTGTGTAAAATTTTATTCTAATATATCCAGATACAGCTTACTTTTTCCTACCTCTTAACATTACGTTCTGGTTATATTAAAAAACACTGTGTTTTTAAAATATGAATTCCTTTCAACTGAACACTACTATAGTATTTATTTTACCAGTATATATTATCATTATATATCCAGCAATTATTTTTGCAAATATAGTGAGTAAACTCTTAAAGCAGTAGAAAGAGAAAGAAAAGCACTAATACTAAAAATAAAAGTTTTTCATCAAAAATCCCCAAAGGACAATCCCATATTATTTTACTTCTCCAAGAAAGTTGTAAGGTTAAGAGATGTACACTTAAAGATTACTTCAGGACACCGAATTATGGAGAAGATTTTTATCCAATTAATATCACCGGTAAATTTGAAGGGCAACACAGCATTTGTCTAATCTTAATGATAAGGAGTTTAGCCTTCTCAGAATATAGAATCTCCAGATATTTTTCTAACTGGAAATTCCTTTAAATGTTGATGAGATAGTTACAATAGCACCTAGTTTAGATTCAACAATCTTGTTCTGTATTAATGCTTCTGTGGAGTAACAGAAAGATCTCAATCTTCATTACAAGGATTCCATTAACCCATTAACATTAAGTCATGAGCAAGCATCACGATTTTGGAAAGGTGATTTCCAAAAAAATGGTAGAAGCTGATACTTTCAAATATCAGAGATCTCTGGAAGGCTGGATGTTCTTCTAAATTAAAAATTAATTTTACAATACATTAGTGATATCTCATGAACCATATCCTTCAGCAAAAAACAGTTACGTGCAAAGAAGCAATATTTAACACAAGATTTATGTTAAATATTTAACATAAGGTTTTAGTATAAATCTTTCTATATCTAAATGACAAAAATACACTTCAGGGCCTTTTTTTTCTTTAATTTGGAGCTGAATTAAGAACCACAGAAGAGAAGCTTGTAGGTCTTAAAGTTTCTAGGTTGTCAGTTTAAAAAAAAACATTCTAACTGAATGACGGTTTTACTGGTGAGAGTCCAACATATCTGATATATATTTTGCACATTATAATGCAACTAAATTAGCAATGAATCCTCTATTTTCAGAATGAATTTTAAATCAAATGAGTCATGCAAAACTATAAGTACAGCCAACCATAGCATGATGTATGAATATGGGATTGATTTCAGCTGGAGAAAAAAAGAGAAAAAATAACAAGATTTGTTTTTAGTTTGTAAATAACTTCATTTTCAAATGTCATATTACCTAACCCTTAAAAATAGCATTTGCAGTTTATTACATTTCTAATATGTATTTTAATTCAAAAGTAACTAAGTGTAATAACAAAAGACTGTACTGTATGCAGTTACAATCTTCTTTCAAATCTAAACTATTAATATAGTTACACCACTAGAAAAAGCCTCATATAAATTCAAAACTAAGTGTCTTTCAATTACAGATATCATTTCATCTAAGTAATGATTAGTAAACGTAAGGTCCTTCAAGTCTTGCTGAACTACAGCTTCCAACATCTTGTCTGTAGCTTGAATCATGTCAACTGGATTTCTATTTTCTCAGTGGAAACATTTCGCTCCTTATCCAAGGAGCTTCTTCAGTCTGAGCAAAGTTTGTACAAAGGTTGTTTGGTTTCTCCAATGTAGAGTTCAGAGCACTCCTCACTGCACTGAGTTGCATAAACTACATTGCTTTTCTTGTGTTTTGGAGTTTGATCTTTGGCGTGTACAAGCCTCTGTCTCAGTGTGTTGGTGGGTTTGAAATATACAGGTATGTGGTGTTTGCCAAATATCCTTTTTATCTTTTCAGACACACCAGCCATGTAAGGAATGAATGGCTGGTGTGTCTGAAAAGATAAAAAGGATATTTGGCAAACACCACAACACACACTGGATTATGCAATCCAGTGCAGTGAGGAGTGCTCTGAACTCTACATTGGAGAAACCAAACAACCTTTGTACAGGAGGATGGCCCAACACAGGAGAAGTAACACCACAGGACCAGAGACAGCAGTTTATCTTCATCTAAAGGAAAAAGGACACTCATTTGAGGACATTAATGTTCACATTTTAGACAGAGAAGATATGTGGTTTGAGAGAGGGGTCAAGGAATCCATTTATGCCAACTTGGAAAATCCTTCCTTGAATAGAGGTGGGGGTCTCAGGCACAATCTTTCCCCTATTTTCCTTCCTGCTGTCTTCTGTGCCTAGGAAGATTAAGACCATTTCGCAAGCTCAACAGCAGCATGGTAATCTTAACGATCCTCCTTTAGATGATAAAGGGACTTAGAAATAACATCTCAAAATAACCATGACCTAGCCCCAGGTGCAAGGTCACACAGCCACCTAGAAACATATTTAAGGATTCCCTTACTAACTTTGCTCAGACTGAAGAAGCTCCTTGGATAAAGAGCGAAACGTTTCCACTGAGAAAATAGAAATCCAGTTGACATGATTCAAGCTACAGACAATTCCACCTGGATGACTGAGAACCTTCATAGACATACTTCCAACATCTTGTACCACTAGCTAGGTATACTGGACATTGTAATTCAGCAAGATCTGGAGGTCCATTTAATAACCACATTGGAACTTAGCAGCCACAGTACATTGCTCTATAAGTTCTTAAGTTTGTGAATTGATGTGTACATTGAAAATGTGTTTATTCCTGATGTAAGAAATAAAACCATTAACCTATTTACATGAGAAGTTTCTTTACTGATTCATTGACAACTTGCTTCTCCTAATAAATTGAATAAAATGCTGCAGAAATTAAGTGTCAGAAGCAAAATAGGCAATAGTTGTACACCTCAATTCCTGGTTCTAATTGCTGTATTTGTATCCAATATTCAGGTCTATATACTTTTTAGTAAAGGTAAAGGTTACCCCCGCACAGTTGTGCAGTCGTGTCCGACTCTAGGGGCCGGTGCTCATCTCCGTTTGTAAGCCGAAGAGCCAGCATTGTCCGAAGACGCTTCCGCGATCATGTGGCCGGCATGACGCACACGGAACGCTGTTACCTACCCACCAAAGTGGTACCTATTCATCTACTTGCATTTGCATGCTTTCGAATTGCTAGGTTGGCAAGAGCTGGGGCGAGTGCGGGAGCTCACTCCGTCACGCGGGGCTTACATTAATATATATGGGGCGCGGTAGCTCAGTGGGTTAAACCACTGATGCTGTAGGTCTGCTGATCAGTAGATTGGCAGTTCGAATCTCCGCGTGGCAAGGTGAGCTCTCGCCACTTGCCCCAGCTCCTGTCAACCCAACAGTTCGAAAGCTAATGCAAGTAGATACATGGGTACCACCTTATGTGGGAAAAATGTGCTGGCGTCCTGTCGGGAATCGTTCCACCGGAGGAAAAAGAGTGGAGGAAGATTGAATCGTGCCGGTGAGGACAGACCCGGATGTGACATCAACAGGGCGTCAGCAGCCGGCTCAAGGCATCCTGGGAATTGTAGTCCAGAGCCTTAGAAGAGCCGGTTCCCTTACCCCCTCTCCTGGTGCGCGGGTGAATTACACACTTGGTGATATTGTATAATGTATAATAATGTATATAGATATGTATGTAAGCCGCCTAGAGTCCTCCGTTAGGGAGGGGATAGGCGGGGTATAAATAACACTACAAATAAATAAATATTTAGTGCAAATGTTGGCAACAACAAGGAACCAATCTAGTTACTAATGATCAATTATTCTTGTGATTTCAGGGATCCTAAAGCATATAAAAATTCTTCTGAATAGATCAGCCATACAATTTCCTCATAAATGAAAATTAAAGCTGATGTGAGAATTATCTGGCTGCAACATCTGTCACCCCACTGATTACTGATGGCTGGGTGTTGCCTTCCTCCCTTACTGCTCCATGTGCATTCTTCCCAAAGCCGCATGCTCAATGGAAGAGGGTGACCATCCCAGACAGTAGTATATCAATCTTCAGTCAACAATAGATGCACTCCCCTGCTAGAACTGCCAAACAACTAAAAGCTGTATCTACTATTTGGTCTTAACAACACTCTTGGAGTATAGATATAGAATATTTTCTGAAAATGGGAATATGCTATATTAGCTTGCTTTGAATCAGTCAACATAGAAATCTCTTCGTCCATAAAAATGACAACTGAAATGCACTAGGCATATCTTACTTTCTAATAATGATAAACTTCATTTTGAAGTCTGGCCTCTTTATCCTTAATGTCAACTCCGTTCCTGAACTTTTGGGAGATCTTTAGATATTTCTTTTAAGCGTTTTTTGTTTACTATATTCTCATTGTTGATGGTTCCCTCTTTTTTAAAAAAAAAAATACCTTCTCTCATTTTCAGTGTCATTTTGATTCAGATGTTGCTGGCTTTTCCTTTCTTTGCTATAGAAATACAAATCTTATTTGCCACAGAAGATATAAGAGGAGTTACAATTAAACCATCTTCTTACTCATATTCCCTTTATAATGATTCACAAAATCCCAGGGTATTTAACAAGCATAAAGAACACTGTATTTTAATGAGCTTGTGTTTCCACAATGTCTATATATAATCAAAATGTTCAACTATCCAATATTAGCTTGTGTAAAGAACGTAATGCCAAAAGAGGTAAGGCAGTAAGCTTGAAAGCCCTAAAAAATAATTTGAGAAAAGCCAAAGCAACAAGTTCAAATGAGATACACATTAAACACCCCAAGGAGCAGTGCAGTAAATCAACACTTGTAACAACATTAACAGTGTTTGCCCAGTCTTCATGGATAATATCTCCAGGGACATTTCCAACTTGGGAGAAAGATAGAAAAGAAAACAATAGGAAAGATTGTTCACAATAATACATCAAAACTTATTTTTGCAGTAAGTGTAGCTTATTTACTGCTGATATACCAAGAAAACCTTCAGTCTAATAAAAGACAAATGGTATTAGGGCAGCCTCACAGAACAGTAGTGAAGAAAGATTGATAACAAAAAAGTCATCTCAACATGTGTGGTACTTAAAAGGTCACCTTAATATATTGGATACTAAAAAAAAAATTATAATGAGCAAATTAAAGCTTACTAAATCCACATATCTGCCCTGCCCCCCAAAAGTCTGATCAAGTCATTTATTAAAGTGAGTTCTGAAGGAGAGAGGTGAAACAGTCTCAATTACTGTATATCAAAATATTGGTGCAAGGAAGAGGATGAGAAGTCACATTTTGAATGTTCCTCTGTCAAGAAAATGTTGTACTAATGTACTAATATTCCCCTAATGCAATGCAATAAAAAACAGGCTGGATTAGAATCTCATTCTGCATATGCAACTCCATTACTTGAAGCTCCATTATGTGCTGAAATTCTACTACATACAGAGGTCAGGCCTATGTTCTTGAAAGCAAATATCATGTATGTACATGTGCCTAGAGCGTATGCTGCCATAATGTATGCATAAGTGGGTAGGGGTTTGCCTAGGTACCTTCAACAATTTAATATGCCCTTAATATTTTCAATATTGATCCCACATTCAACGTCACATTTAGAATCAAGTTGCTAGCTCATCCAGGGCATACATGATAAATAACGTCTGTTTATATAAAGTTAAGGTTTTCTCAAGAAAGAACCATCCCTAGTAATATGTTTTGTCCATGATAGTCACACCTCTGGTGCTGAAACAAGATTTTCAGGAAGGGAGGAAAAACCTGGCAACTTGATTCTAAATGTGTGACATTGACTGTGGGATCAATATTGAAAAAATTAAGGGCATATTAAATTGTTGAAGTACTGTAGTAGAAAAGTTCATACATTATGGCAGCATACGCTCTAGGCACATGTACATACATGATATTTGCTTTCAAGGACACAGGCCTGACCTCTGTATGTAGTAGAATTTCAGCATATAATGGAGCTTCAAGTAATGAGCAGAATATTAACTCTTCTATACTTTATTGACAGGTTTGTACAAACTGTATCTATGTAAAATATTACAGCATATCAAAAAGTATCCTCCATTGTTCAGTTTCTAAAACAGATGAATGAGTATTAATCCAGCCATGATTCTTCCATATAGCTTTTGTACAGCAGCTAAGTTAAAATGGGAGAAATAGCCATTATAATACACAGCAAAGTTCCCACCATCCTTTACTGCACATCACACCTTGTATTCTTGCATATGAGGTTCTGAATGCTGTAACAGTATTTTCGATTAAATGTATTTTGATCTCACAAATATATAGGCAATAATTATCTTTAAGGTCCAAAAAGACTGTCTGTATTATTCAAGGCAATAGTAATGAGTTAAGAGCTGCTGTTGAAAACAATTTGTAAGCCAAATAACTGTAAGCAGTCAGATTTTGCTATGAATCTTATTAATCAAAGAACCAAAGAGTGAAGTATGTAATTGTATTAATTATCTGCTTAAGCTCTAGTTTGATGGTCCTTGGAAAATCCTCCCAGGAGCCACAAATCAATCCAGATTCCACTTTAACAACAACAACCAGTCTTACACACACACACACAAATTCCTAGTCCTATAGAAATAAATTTCTACAGCTGGGACTTCACTATATTTGCCACTGAGTAGTAGTAGGAAAGTGGTTTTATGAGGCTTTGGTAAAGTTACCAGGGAGCCAGTAACTCTGCAGGATCCACCAAAATGAATAGAATAAAAGTAAGGAACACTGGGAAAGCCAGGTGAAAAAGCAAAACATACTGATTGACTTAAGTTTTATCTCAAACTCTTCCCTTATTACCACAATGCCAGCAAGAGCCCAAAAGGATGACATAGTTCCTTCACTCCTGGATCACCTAAGTGGCAGAACGCAGGCTTGCCTCAAAGGAATGATATCAGGCAAGAACTCATTTATTGCTACTTTGAACATTATCTCAATGTATTGGCAGCAGCATGGATCTTTGCAAACTAATGCAGTTTCACAAATGAGAAGTAGCACAATCTGAATGTAATGGAAAGCAATCAGTACCATGGTGTTAAAACTACCGAACACATTGGATATTTGCATGCTATGCAGAAATATCTAAAAGATTAACAAAAGGATTTTCCTACATAGCCCCAATACAGTACTGTACATTAATCTGTAAAGTCTAGTTTTGATATAGATAAGATAACCTTTGAATGAGCTGTATTGCTACAGACCGCCGGCGGGTATCTAAAACCTTCCTCCATACATCAACTTCCCACCCCCTTACACGTATGCATCCATATGCAACTAGATCTCAAGGGAGAGAAAAGGAGTTACACCATGTTTCAATACAAACACTATACTCTGAAGGAGGGGAACTTCCTCACTCTAAATTAGGAGCCATTTAGGACTCTGTTTATACCCAGGAATAGCTCCCCAGTTAGATATTCCACACAGTGTGCACGAATCACAGCGTGCATTTCCACGGATCCCCCCAATGCACCTACACATGTGTCCGGGTGTGAACATGTGAGCCCTTATAAGGGGCTAAAGGGGAGTGGCTCGGTTACTCACATGGGCTCCAAGGTTTTGCTGAGCCAGGATTTCAGCGCCTCGAAGTTTTCTATGATCATTTTAACCACCATCCAGAGCGGCCCGAGCCCCGCCTCCCCAGGCAGCAATGGCAGAGGTGGCCGCGAGGGCCCGGGGCCCTAGCCAGGAAAGGGGCGGGACCAGGAACGACAGTTGACACGACACTCCTCCGCAAGCGGGCCGACCGCAAGGTCCGGAGCTGGGCGCACAACCCGGCCGGGGATTCCGTTCGCAGCTCGGCCCAATGCAGCCGCCCGAGCACCCCTGCTCGCCAAGGCCGCCGCTTGCGTTTTTTTTTCGTGCGGCGGCGGCGGCGGCAGCGACTACGGAGACCACCGCGCCAGAACAACTAAGATGGCGACCCGGGGCTGTCGCGAGACTTAGAGAAACCTCGCGAGGAAGAGACGGGATGAGAGGCCGGCAGGAGGAAGCGGGGAAATCGCGCGGGGAGGGCGAGGGGAGAAGATTGCTGGAGGGCTTTTGCTCAGCTGGTGGGGACGGTCCCTTCTGCTCCCCGCTCCGGGATGCTCTGTAGGGAAGGTGCAGCCGCATAAAGGGTCCCCACAGGGCTGCCCCGGAAGAGCGATTAATGTCCTTTTAGAAATAATACCATTCTTGACTAAAAAAGAAGAGCGAGGGGGAAACAGGTAGCCTAAAAAGTCTTATGTTTGTTTTAAAACCTGACCTTTTTTCCCCTCTAATTCTTATGCATAAATAAATACACGCTTCACGTATCTGCTGAAATGAGCACTACTGTAGTCCATTACCAGGCCTTCATAGCCTGACATCTCACAACCACCTTTATTCTATTCTATTCTATTATATACGAGAGCCGGTTTGGTGTAATGGTTAAGGCATCAGGCTAGAAAGCGGGAGATCGTGACTTCTAGCCCCACCTTAGGCACAAAGCCCGCTGGGTAACCTTGGGCTAGTCCTTTCTCTCAGCCCTAGGAAGGAGGCAATGGCAAACCACTTCTGAAAAAAACTTACCAAGAAAACCTCAGGGACCTGTCCAGGCAGTCTCTGAGAATCGAACACAATTTAACAGAATACATATACATTCTGTTAAATCGTGTCCAATTGATACAGAATAAATGATACAGTTGCACACATGCACCCCCTCTTCATGGGTTGGATGAAATGAGCTCTGGTCCAAATCTAAATCAATCTTTAGATTCTTACATTTCACTAGACTAGTTTTAAAAAACGTAACATGACATTAAGGGTTAATAATCATTGTCTCTCGTTGTCTCTTCTGGGCAATGACACTATTTAATGGGAGCAAATCCTAGTACTGTATTTGGTGAGACTTGTTACCAATGTGCATATAAAATATGGTTATTGGGATTATAATACAGTAAAACTGTAGCTGTTTTTATTGGAAATGTTGCTGCTCCAGTGAAGTATGCAGTCAAGGGGGTCCTCAAATTAAACTGCATAAGATTGCATTGTTAAATATGCTTCTAAAATAGAGGGATAGACCATTTGTTGTTAATGTAAAATTTGTTAATTTAAACAAAACTCATTTCTAATTGAGCGGTAAGGTTTCAGTACAAGTGGAATTGAATATTTTACAAACTTTTGTCCTTTTTTATTTTGTGTTTTCTCACAAAGAATAATAATTTCATTCAGAGTAAATACTTCTGGCCTGACAGTTCTTAAAGCAAATAAAAGTGCACTTCTGTGGAATGGAATGTACAGTAAAACTGACGTATGCTCACAAAATATGACTGGTGGTATGGGAAAGGGGTTTACAATTTCATCTGGTGATGGATGATGCTAATCTTTTTCTAAGCATAAATCTGCCACAAAATAGTAACCTAGTTTCCTAGAAGTCTGTCCCAGAAATGATATAGCTTGAGAAGTGCTGATTTATCTACAAAGTACCTCTTCCCCAACTGGTGTAACATGGTTTCTCCCACCCATTCTCCATTTAAAATACCTCCCTCAAAACTGATTTTATACAATGTTTATGTAATATTTGTATAATACAAAGTTTATAAAATGTTTATTTTTATATACATTATGATGTCCATAGGCAATATATTTCACATCTCAGTGCATAGACCAAGGATGTACAGAACAAGTCTATGAATATGCTTTACACAGTTCAGAAAGAAAGTTTACTGAGTTCAGTGGGGCCTACAATACTTCTATGCTAGTGAATAAGTGTAAATGATTGCATCATTAATAAGCCAAAGGTAGTGGTTTTCTTAAAGACATTTCATGGACTTATTCCTCTTATTGAAACATTCTGAATTCAAATTAAGTATATATAAAATGGACAAGCACTTGCAACTAGTTTACACACAAATCACTTTGCTAGTCATATACTTGACCTTAGTTCATACAGAATTGTGATTACAAATTATTAATCACTGAAATTATTAATTTAGGAACATATAAAAGACTTGCTGTAGCAGGCCAAGGCCCTAATCACCATTTTATCACATAGTGACAACTTCCACTTTTCTCCCTGATACATATAATATTTAAAAGAAGGTTATTTTTGATCCTGGAGGTAGTCTAGAATATTAAAGCTATTAATAATCTCCTCTCTGTTTTTATCTTGTATTTAAATAATATACAAAAGGGGAAGTCTTTCAAGATATTGGAAAAAATCTACTCTAATGCTAATTTTTGCCTACCCTGTAACTAGGTGTAATGGATTGTAAAGAATTAAATAACTCACTCAATTGTTCTTTGTTTTTAATTGTTTTAATGATTGTAAGCTGCCCAGAGCTGTTAGGAGTCGGGCGGCATATACATTTAATAAATATTATTATTATTATTATTATTATTATTATTATTATTCATTCTGTTAGGCTTCAGAAAAAAATGGAGCTCTGATAAGTGACAAAATGCTTCTAGTTTATTAATCATCTTGTAGCAGTAACACTATCAGGCTGGGGTAGAGATGAAGCAGGTGTATTCTATTGCTGCTACTGTATTGAAATCAGCTAAATTTGATTACACCATTCTCATGTCACAGGGCATATCCATTCTATTGAATTACCCAAATGGTTCGTTCCTTCCTTGCTAAAAGAATTGTGACTTTAAGAACTAGTGTCTGAGTTGGCTTTTCTGTTGCTCTCCCTCTCCTTCCATTTTCTTGTTATGATGTGATTTTAAGTTTGCAAATTAGAAGACAGGTTTATAAACAGCTTGGAAGTCTTTTTAGCTGATGAATGGGAGAATAAATAAATTAGTAAAGACAATTATGTTAAGTGGTAATGAATATTCTAATAAGGAATACTAAACAACACTTATCAGAATTATAGAAATAATTATTAACTTCCTAATAGTAACACTAAAGGCAGGCAAGCAAAACATTTCTCATTCTATTCATATATTATAAGGTAGCATGCTTTTACCTAAACTAGTATTAATACTCATGATGGATACAGTATCAAATAACTATAGCTTCTTAATGGTTGTGCATGCATACCTCTTTACAAGCTGTGATTTGTGTTTTTTTCCAAACTATATAATATGAAGAGTTCTTGAGTTTGTTAGTCTTTTGCCTGGTATGTCATTAAATCTTTGTTGGTCTTAATTAAAAACAACAGGTCTCGCTGGTGGGAGACCTGTATTTAAGGAGAGAACTGTTGGTGGTGTTTGATCATTTGCAATTTGGCTCTTGTCTGGTTCCTGTATGCCAACTTCTCCATGGATTTCTAGACACATTTATGAGGCATTATTACTATAATCAATATAATAAATTTGTCAAGTGGAATAAAAATAATCCTATTGTGTAATATGTGAAGCTACTAAAATCATGTGAAGCAAGTCCTCAGAGAGTTAAAGACATACCGGGGATGGACCTGAACTGAAGATCTCAGGCTGAAATTCTCCATGTTTCTGGAATGCATCAATATCCTTGGCAACAGATAGCTGCTAAACAATTGTTTAGAATATAGTGACAGAGCTTAGAACTCGGTGACATCAGGCTCAAGCTATGGATCTGATGGGGTGGCTGGGGTGTAAAGACTAAGATTTGACACTCTATTAGCCGGATATTTTTATGCCCATGAAGCATGAAAATGGACATAGGAACATCAGCATCTGGCATAACATACAGACAGAGTGGATGGCAGGTAAGGCATCTCCCATGAGTCCCATAATTGTAAGAAAGAGGGAAAAGAGATCATATAAAAACTACAGGTATTAGGAGAAAATACTACTAAAAATATTTCTTTGCTGCAGGTTTAAATAGAAATTTTAATGTTTGTTAAAATTTATTCAACAAAGTTGAATGGTTTTGGGGGATCAGAAAACAAATATTTCAGTATTTAAATTTCAAAGTAAAAATGCTTAATTCTGAATTTTGAAATTGGAAATCTAGATAGAATTGAGGCTGTGTTTGAAGTCCAGATACTGGAAATGGCTCTTTGTAGCACGGCTCATGTATTAACATGATATTGCTTACTTTCAAATACTAAATGCATATTTGGGTTTTTATAATTTAGCAAATTACTCACTCTTTGACAAAAATCCTTTTACTTCAGCACTTCTAGACTGAAGATACTTTTTTATAAAGAGAGAGTAAATTGACTTGCTTTTCTCTCTCCTAGCATTTTAGCAGGTTACCTCTGGGTCACTTCTGCTTCCTTCTCATGGCACAATTAGATTCTTAACTAGGTCTATGAATCTGAGGTATGAATTAGTGAATCACTGCTAACTTAAGCAAGGCATGCATTAGAAAGATAATTAGACTGGTCTGCAATACAGTACTGTTATATACAAAAATAGTTATTAAACATTAACTATCTTAACCAATTGAATCTTAATTTAGTTAATTAAATATTTAAAGTATTTACTTATAAATGCTAAATATAATTCAGTACAAGTACATCCTGTAACAAAATATTGCAGCAGATCATAATCTTCTGTGAGAACAAAAGCCAGAGGCTTATAAAGAGTCCTGTTTTTTTTATTTTTATTTTTTTATTTTAATGCATAACAAGATTACAAAAAATAAACAAAATTACGAAAGGTAAACAGTGAAAACACAGAACTAATAAAATCTAAGAACAAAAGAAAAAAATTACTATAAACATCTAAATATATCACATATATCATGCATTAAACTTTAGATAGAAATCACTGGTTTACAAAAAAAATACCTTATAATACTTTATTATTCAATAGGAAAAAAAACCATAATACTCCTCTATTGTAGGAAAATATCATGAAATCTATGCCAGAGAGAACCATATTGCTTCATTTTATTCAGTATCCTGTGTTTGAGAGTGCTCAAATATATAAAAGAAGCCGTAGACAGAGTAATCACTTTCTCACTTTTGTTTTCCAGTGACTGATATCCATACTGTCCTGATTCACACAACATGCCAAGCCATAATGTGGTAGTTGTTGGCTTGGAGTGTTGTATTAAACCACAACTTGAACTCAGTTGTTCTCTCTCATCTTTGAGTACAACAGAGTCACCATGATTAATAGTCACTGATAGTCTGTAACCTGTTGATACATCCTTTAGTATCTGTCAAATTCCATGCCTCATTTGATTTTTTAAAAGATTCTTGTAATTAAAAATAAATGACTAGTTAACATGCTTCAAAGAGCTACCTTGAAGTTTAAGTTTTATTTCTCACACTGCTTCTGGGCCGTACATATAGCCAGGAGGCATTCTTAGGAAATAAACATTATAGGGTGTTGCTCTGCAGAACTTTGGAACTGTGTCCACCTGACTAGGAAATAAAAGTTGAGGTAATAGGAATTATCTTAGGTAGATACAGAGCAGGTGTGTAGCAACCTCATCCATTTGCCATAAATGAATGGTTTAACACTGGCCGCTCCTATTGTGGCATTCTTTCTATCAAGAGTGCCCATAACATGCTCTCAACCTGCCCGTTGGTCCCCCTCTCAGGTTGACTTTGTATCAAATTTTTATATTTGCTTTTTACTTGGTTTGCCATTTTAATCATGCTGCTTTTTCATTATGTGTTTTGAAGTTTGTTTTATACGATTGTGGCACTTTGGGTGAAACCTAAAGAATCTGTTTCAAATGTAAATGAATACTTTGCTTGTCCCAAAATATTTTGAGAAAACAAATTAGAGGCATTGCTAGGTGGATTCAATCTAAGTAGCATCTTGATTAAGTTTTATAATAGGTAGCCAGGAGTAAGCTAATTAGCTACTGATTCTTGGTCAGGCAAGAAAATAGTTTTCAAGTTTTCTGAGTTCAGGAAATAGGTAGAAGGGAGAAGGGGTTAATTAAAAAAAAGCTATGGCATCTTTTCCCTTTTTTGGGGAAAAGTTTGATAGCTAGCATTTTACATAATATTTCTAGTATGATGCTATTATAAGCTTACACAAATCTAACAAGATATTGGTAGTTTTATATTTGATTCCTTTCCTAATTAACCTTGGTTGAATGTGTGCAACATGCTAAGACATAAATGTGATTTATAGACAACGGCTGGGTTTGCAAAATGTCCTAAGTCATTTTTTTAAAGCATGTTAGGCAATGTGTAAACTCATTCATCCCTTACCTTTTAATTGGTAACTTAGGTTCTGATTGGTATGAGAACAGGTGATTTAAACTCTCATTGTATTATAGGAGTAATACATCCTTAAAAAGCTAATTTTATTGGGGAATGCAAGGGAATTTATTTTTTTACCATTTATCCTTGTTGATTACATGGTATGCTTTTGAGGTCATCCTCAGGGTTTATATGGTTCAGCAATCCTCAATTTCATTGTTTGCATAGAGCAGTGCTTTCCAATCTGCCGCCGTTGGCGACACACCAACGGCGTCAGCGGCGGTGCGGGGGCACGCACAGGGGCAGGGGCATGCACGGCGGCGGTGCGGGGGGCGCGCAGTGGCAGCGGCGTGCACAGCGGCAGCAGCCTCCGCTAAGACGTGGAAGCGCTGATGGCGCGCCGCTGCCGCCGCTTCTGGGTTGTGTGGCGACACACCAAACTGTGTTGCGACACACTAAAGTATCGCGACACACAGTTTGGAAAGCTGTGGCATAGAGTGATGATTTTAATGTTAATGACTGAATTAAACTTAGTTTTGTGTTTATGAAAGGAAAAAAATCTATAAGTGTATTTTCATAAATTTGCTCTTATTATCATTATATAGTCTATAGAAATTGTGGGGGTTGTTTTAGCTTACATTCCTATATTCCCACAAGAGGGAGCTCAAACATTGTTTCTTATTCAGCGTATGCCTTAACTATGATTGGCCTATATTTTTCATAGATGGATATCCATAATAAGATACAGTCTTGAAATGACTGAGCAACAAGGAAATAGTGCAACTTCTCAGGATACGGTAATATCATACTTGTCTTAGTTGTTAGGCATTACCAAGAAATTGGCCCAGGCTGGATATGTAGATAAATCCTTGCCTGTCTTTCCAACATTACAATGGAAACTAGGCTACAGGAAGAGAGGTAAAGAGTAGAAGCTAAGATGTACTTAGGGAATAATTGCATGTATCATTCATGACTAATGACTTCCTACATGAAGAATGTGCCATAGTCAGTTCATTCTGATTCTTTCAAGAATATGTGAAGAAATATTAATTCTGAAATCTTAACAGTCATGGTGATAGTTGTAAAGCAGAGCTTTCCAAACTTTTCATGTTGCTGACACACTTTTTAGACATGCATCATTTCACGACACACTCCTACAGCAGGGCATCATTTTGTGACACACTCTTACAGCAGGGCACAAGGCAGGCACTAGGACCTGCGTGGAATCCTGGCAGGGCTCGGAGGCAGCAGCAGCCGCGACACACCCAGACACTGCAGCCGACACACTAACGTGTCCCGATACACAGTTTGGAAAGCTCTGTTGTAAAGCAACAGCAATAACAAATCAAAATGTATCTTTTGGGGGAAAGGAGCCTTCTAGCTCCTTCCTTCTTTCCTAAAAGTTTTAGATCAGGTGGATACATTTCTAAAGAAAGCACTTCTTTTTGGAAATAAAGATTTGGGGCTTGAGCTTTGCTTTGCAGCTTGTTACTGATTTTTTTTTGATTTTTTTTATTTATTTTCTATCCCTTTATTATTTTTATAAATAACTCAAGGTGGCAAATATACCTAATACTTCCTCCTATTTTCCCCACAACAACAACCCTGTGAGGTGAGTTGGGCTGAGAGAGAGGGACTGGCCCAAGGTCACCCAGCTGGCTTTCATGCCTCAGGCAGGACTAGAACTCTCAGTCTCCTGGTTTCCAGCCCGTTGCCTTAACTACTAGACCAAACTGGTTCCTATTTTCATCATTTTTTTTAAATCAGGGAATTCAATCTTTCTAGTGTCAAAAGGAACTGTCAGGAGATATATCGGTATCTGTAGGTGATGCATTGGGGACTAAGCTCTAAAGCATAGCTTTCCAAACTCTGTGTCGTGACACTTTAGTGGAAAGCACTGCTCTAAAGTAAGATTCCACCATGAAATCTTTGAATAATGCAAATATACAATACAAAGATCAGAATACATGTCTCTGTCACAACTGGGGCAACAATATTACATGCACATTGCTTTTGCTCACCTGAACACTTAATTCTAATTTCAGCTGTCCTGGCCCTATTTTTTTGTCCATCTCAACCAGTGGTGTGCTGGAGCTGGTTCGCACCAGCGCACAAGAACCAATTTTCTGGAATTTTCTGGAATTTTGCAAGCTGGTTGAGAGCAGAGCTGAGCCACTACGCCTAGTGCGCTGATCCACTTTTCCACAGCTAGTGGTGCTAGTGGCAATGGAGCCAGAAGAGCCAGTTCTTAAACATTTGCCAGCGCACTATTGATCTCAACTCTTCGTTTCATATTAACATGTGCACAGTTTTCATTAGGCAATTATTTGATTAAAGATTAGGTAGAAAAATTGTATTGATTTTTATGGAAAATTCCCAGTTCTATTCCTTAGGAGATTTTAACTTTTAATCAGGAACCTACCTGTTCAGACAACTGCAAGGTTCATCTCTTTGCCCCTCACCTGAGCCATGGTCCATCCTTCCAACTGCAGTGAGCCATTCTACAACTCTTCTATTTGATTACCACTTTTTAAGTCTCTGGACATTCTGTAATACTGGGTTTTTCAACTACCTTTTTGACTTGCAGACTAAATAATGTTTCCATATCTGCAAAATTCAAGGTTGACCTGTATCTGTTAGCATCGCTTTCCTGTGCTTGTATCCTGTGCTTATGTTTAGATGACATAAGCATGAACACAGGATGTGTTTAATTATCACAAGAAGCCAGTGATTGTCAGTCCCAGCAATTAATGCTTACTGAAAAATCTTCTGCACTGTAAATCTGAAGTCTTGGGTTACAGTGAACTAAATATGCAGTTCAGCTAATTATAGAACTTTATTTAGTTTCTATGAGGAGATAACATTACGTTCAGAGATACTCCATGATTCCAAGGCAAGTAAGTTTATCAAAAATGTCACAAAGTAGCTAGACAAAGTAAACTGCTACTTTTTAGATTAAGTGAATTCAATAGTTCATTATTAACCAAAAGTAGTAATGAATTTAGAGCAAATTTACAAATAAATTTACAAATTTTCTAGCTTTCAAAATATCCCTGTCTCATGCTGGTACATGTACACTCAAGCACTAACCATCTGTAATAGGTCGAGCTGCCAAGGTGGCACTTCCCCGTTACAGTTGTTTACTAAATTACAGCCCTACCCAATTACTGTCAGCATTAGCCTCCTGTTATGTGTCATAACACAGGGGATTATGAATGGGGAAGCCAGAATTGAGGATTAGATTATGAGGATAATTGGGGAAGCCAGAATTGTCCAAAGTTATCTCTTCAGCAAAGATTGTTGCTACTTCCTTTTCCTGTTGAATCCAGTTCAAAGTGGATAGCATGGTTAATGATTCATGTTTATAGATTTTTATAACTAAAAGGCAAAAGAAAACGGTCTGATTCCTTCTTCCCCCAATTATGATCTTAGTGGACCCTTGACCAAAAGTTGTCTTTTAGGAGGGGGAAAAACCCGGAATGTGAATGTCCTTCAACTTACTGAGTTAAACACCCTTGTACTTTCAAGTCATATTCCTTTATTGGTGGTCTTCCTTTGATTCAGGAAGCTCTCTAGGCAGTATAGAATAGGAAAAAATCATGGTTTGTTTATTTATTTATTTATTTATTTATTTATTTAATTTTTATCCCGCCTTTATTATTTTTTATAAATAACTGAAGGCAGCGAACATACTGTACCTAATACTCCTTCCTCCTCCTATTTTCCCCACAAGAACAACCCCGTGAGGTGAGTTGGGCTGAGAGAGAGTGACTAGCCCAAGGTCACCCAGCCGGCAAGCATGATATCACAGTAAACCAGTTCATTACAGAATAATAATGTATACTGATATTGCATTGTATGATGTGAGGTGCTGCTCATGTGTCTTGGGAAAGATATGGTTAAGTATTTATTTATTTATTATTCATTCATTCATTCAATTTATATAGCCGCTCATCTCAGACCAGTGACTCTATGCTTTTGTAGCAGTGTCCTATCTATCCACTGCTAGATTATCCCTCTGCTAATACCAACCCTATGTTCCTGAGGTTTGCTTAAATGTTAAGGCTAAGGTTTATGAAAATCCCTGCTATAATGGTTTTAATACAACTCCTGAAGAGAAAAATCTTCAAATGCAACTGTGTTTATAATCTTCTTTAACCTTCAGGACAACTTTTCTAGGTGAACAGAATTAGATACTACTTAGAATTATTTTTTGGAGAGAACAAAGCATTCGTTTTCCAAAATAACTTGGAATTATTTATTCATTTATTAATTCATTCACACAATTTATATGGCTCCCAACTTGCAAATGCAACCTTGGGTGGCTAAAATCAGAATTAAAAGCAACACAGAGAAATATCAAAACCAAAATCTACAAAAGTCATCACATAAGAGGCCATTCACATACCTATCAAAGATGGGCTCACCTGGCATCCTGATGCCCAAGGGATCAACCAGATCATCAGTGCTTTGTGAAAGGCCAGTGGGATTTAGAGCATACGTACATTCTTGGCTATAGCTTATTTCACTTAAGATTTCCTTCTCTAGCAATTAAGATTTCTCAACCCAAACAAATCCCACACATTTAAAATAGATGCTGTGCAACAGTCCTTCTTCCTGTTGCCTCTGGCTTCCAAGATCATTCCATTGCTGGGCCTGTGCTGAAATTCCTTATAATCAAGACCCTTCTAGTGTTGGGGCCTGCTGCTCTTCAAGATCTCACTTGTTCACTACAGTTTTCTCATTCCTAGGTGTTTTATCATAATAGTTCACTTAGAGAACTCTTGGTCCCATTTGTGTTCTGCATTGCTTAGCCACAGACCAGTTTCTCAGATGTCCTTCACTAACATTTATCAACTGGAATTCAACAACTTATCAGTAATTCTCAAAATCAATTTTTTGACCTGTCCATGTAATTTTCAATAAATCTTTTTTTTTTTACAGCAGATGTTAGTTACCAAGGCAATAATAATGATGATAGGACAATACAAAACAGTAGAACTAGACCCCCAGCTTACTCAGTTTTACAATATATCATTCTGAGGTCATTCTCAGAACACAAACTGATTTCTATCTTGGATAAGACCAAAACAAAGGAAGAATAATACAACAACTACAACAAGGATTTATGTATTCAGTGCTCTTGTAATTGGTATATGAACGAGAGAAAAAAGCACACACCAAATACTGCATGTTAAAGGCTAGTTGTGCTCCTATCTTTATAAAGAACCCTCTCTCTGATCTGAATTAATAAATAAGTATGCCCTCGTTACAACTGGACTTCTCATGAGTTTTTATTTTGGTTTAAGATTTTGGAGGTGAATGTCACCTGTTTTGTCCAGAGATGAGAGAATTCATTCCAGCACTAATCTGTGAAACTTAGCAGTGGGAGAACCTGATCAAATAGAGCAAATAGAAGCCTTTAGCACCTCCACATAAATTATCTTCAATAGTACTCCTGGAGACCTCTCTTTTCTGTTTATATGAAAACAGCTGTACAGGCTTCAAGGACAGAGTTGCTTGGTAATTAGATGCCTACCCAGCTGTCCACTGTCAACCATGACATTTTGCTATATCTAAGGGTGTCTGATTTGCCCTTTCATGTAATCGTATACTTCCATGTGTATACTTCAAAACAAATATTCTTAAGTGTTTGGTTCAACTGCTATATCAAACAACCTATATAAAATCCACATGATTTTAAAACCTGACTTCATTTTGTTTTAAAAAGTCACAACAGATATGCAAATTGCAGAAGTAATATAAACATGCATCAAGAAATTCCCGTTTAAACCAATGTAACATAGCTGTTAATTTAGTTTTTTTTAATAATAATTTTATTAAGGATTACAATTGAAAAGATAAAAACTAATACGAACTAAAAAAACTATAAGAGTAAAAAGAAAAATTAGAAAGTGCAGAAAATAAAAAAGAAAGGAAAATAGAAAAGAAAGGGAAAAAAAGAAATATATAAAGAAGTAACTTCCCCCTTCATCACAAGTATAAACAGTTTTAGTAACTTATCACCTTCTCTTAAAATTCAAGAAATGCTCTCTTCTTCCCATATCTCATCTCTTAACTATAAACGAAATCTTAAAACTTCATCATTCATTCCTGGTCAGCAAGAGTCCATTAAGAATTACTAGAGATAACTACATATATATTTTAACCTTGATCAAATAAACCAACTTTATATTCCTTCCCCATACTTTTAACAATCTTGATTTTTAATCCCTTCAAATAATGTCCTAGAACTTTATTTCATTTTTTCTTTGTCCCTTCTCAGAAAACCTTTCAAAAAGTTTTACAGA
>JALMGJ010000004.1:27212326-27399826 GCA_023362775.1 Charina bottae | reverse complement strand
TCCGGAAGAGAAGCGACTGGAGCAGTCGAGCCTCTCTTTCCCTTCTTCTTCCAAACCTCCCCCGCCCCCTTCCAGAGCAATTTGTCGAAGACGCCCGCTTGCTGCTGCTGCGTGGCTGCTGCTCAACTGATCATGAAGGAACCAGGATGTTTACGCGAGCGTGCTTTACCTACCCACTTTTTAACATATTTGGTTCTGCTGGGGGCGGGGAAGGGATCTTGACCGGCCAGGGAAGGCGCGCGGGCGGAGCTGCCTGCCTGGCACTCGGGCGCTCCGGCTGGGGTGCAGCGGGACGGGAGCATCGCCGGCGGCCCGCGAGGACTGGCCAGGGAAGGCACGCGGGTGGAGCTGCCTGCCTGGCACTCGGGCGCTCCGGCTGGGGTGCAGCGGGACGGGAGCTCCGCCCGTGCGCCTTCCCTGGCTGGTCCTCGCAGGCCGCCGTCGATGCTCCCATCCCGCTGCACCCCAGCCGGAGCGCCCGAGTGCCAGGCAGGCAGCTCCGCCTGCACAGTCGTGGCAGCGGGCATGCCGGCGGCG
This sequence comes from Charina bottae, assembly GCA_023362775.1. NCBI lineage: Eukaryota > Metazoa > Chordata > Lepidosauria > Squamata > Charinaidae > Charina > Charina bottae. Next base: position 27,399,289 of record JALMGJ010000004.1, on the reverse strand, counting down.
GGCACTGCAGCGGGCATGGCGGCAGCAGGCCCTAAGTGTGCGCGATTGGCCCCCGCCCGCAAACCCCGCCCCCTTCCACGTGATTGGCTCCTGCCCACAAAACCCGCCCCCTTCCACGTGATTGGCTCCCGCCCGCAAACCCCTCCCCCTTCCACGCGATTGGCCCCCGCCCGCAAACCCCGCCCCCTGGCTCTCGAGCACTTCAAAATGTGCACGAGCATGTCAAAATGGCTCCCAGCAAAAAAAGTTTGCCGACCCCTGACCTAGCCTATTTTTCTCAACTTGTTGTAAGCCATTGAGATTGAGAAAGCGTGACTATGCAACAAGGCAAAGCTGTGCACTCCCAGAGATACCACATCAGAGCATGCATTACTTTGGTATCTTGCATTTGTTTCAGACACAGGAAGAACATAATTGAAAGATGTTGTAGGGCAATGAACAAGTTGTACTTTTCATCTCAGATGCATCAAGTAAGCTGCCACGATTGAAGTGAAATACAATCTGCCCATCTGATCAGGCTCTGTATGTGAAATGGCTGTGAGGCAAAGTGAGGAACGATGTGATTTGTTTAGTTTTGGCTGAGCATGTGGTACAATTCAGCTATTGTGTTTTATATACCTCAGCTTATGGCTCAGCATGTGGTAATTAATAAATGATGGTTATCAAATGGCAGCTTAGTATGATGTGTCAAATCTAACCACAGAATAGATGTTTGTATGCTAAGCCATATGTTTGCTGGGTTTCTTTATTACCTTTCCTGAGTTGGTCAGCATTGCCTGTTTTGTTTTGGGGTTTTTTCCTATGACAAGCCAATGTGAATAACAAAGATGCTGCTGCAGGGATGAATGCTTTGCAATCACATTTTTGCTCCTCCTCTTTCTCCTTGTGAATTAGAGCCATTAGTTCAGATTCAGATAACATGCTGGATAATAGTTAACTTAAAACAAATCACGGGCACAAAGTTGAATAACTTAACCTATGTTCTAGGACAAGACTACATGATATGCCAGACATTATGACATGTTACGTGAACCAGGTCACTGCTCAGAAAAGGAGGAAAACTGTTGCCTACTAAAAACTTTCCCAGTCCTATCTGGAGATGTCAGGGATTAAACCTTGGGCCTTCTGATGCAAGTCATGAACTTCAGTCAGTAATCTGTAGCCTTTCCACAAAGATTATCATGGCAGACTTGTAATTTCTGGACAATTTATATAATTCTATGTACCTTATATATGGCTGAAAATTTCATTTGCACCTGTGAAGGAACTGGAGCTATAATTGGTGACCTGATATAGCTATCTAGTAAAAATAGCTCTCCTCTATTCTTCAGCTTTGGGCACCACTATCTGCTTAGATAATTAAAGGAGTTATATTGTTTCCTACACTAAAAAGCTTTCAATTGGTTCATTCTAGCAGTATAGATTTTTTTTAACATCTCAGGTCTTATGATTCAAATGTCACTGAAGCCAGCAAACAACTGGAGGAAATAGCCATGCCTACGTTATAAAGAAAGAACTAAATGAATGTGCTTTGCAGCCTTGAACAAAGCAAATGTGTAGGACAGTGGAGTGGGTAGCAAAAAAAAAAAAAAAAAAACCTTTGAGAGGTGACCTAACAATTTTCCATCACCTCCTACCTCAAGTAGTTACTTATAAGTGACTATAAAATAGCTGCCTCCATAAGTACAGACCTTTGGGACTATGGTAAACAGGGTGTTGCTAGCTGTAAATAAGGATTTCTGAAGTTAGATGGAGAATTAGCTCCATTAGCCTCACAGATTTGAGAGATAGCAGCTGGTATAAACAACTATTCAGGTCAAAGCACAACAGCAGCATTAAGAATAATTAATCCTTGGAATGAGCAAACTATTCAGATTTCCAACCTTCCCCTATTCTGACAGGCCTATGTGACTTCAGATTTAGAGCAGGCTTAGGAACCTGCAATCCTAAAACTATGTATGGCTCCTGAAGCCCATTTAGAAGTATCCACCGTGCGGTTGCCTGCCATTTTCAAGCAGGAAGCAGACCCAAACTGGTGTAGAAATATAAAAATATAAAAATGAAAGAAATGATCCTAAATTCTCCTGCAGAAACCCAAGGGTGTGTGTGTGTGTGAACAGTCCCAAATGTGTCACTGATGACAGCCCTACCCACTTTGCATCTTAAACTCTTCTAGCCTTTATTCCCCTGTAGGAAATAAATATCCCAACACAGGAGAAGGGGGGGAATTGCTTCCCCACAAAATCCCTAATATCCCTAAATCCCTAATGAGGAGAGAACACATTCAGTGAGTACAGTAGAATAGATTAGGAGAAAGTAAATTTTTATTTATTTATTTATTAAATTTCTATGACCGCCCATCTCCCCCTCAAGGAGGGACTCTGGGCGGTTCACAATCACAACAATAATACAACAACATAAAAACACAATAAAATAAAATACAATAAATATAATAAATATAATTAAAATTAAAACCAAGTGGCAGATGGTTTGCCGTGCTGCTGAAGTCTGTTTAAAATATTTGGGGAGGCTCAAGCAATCGGCCATCCCCAAGCTTGACCACTTTCCCTCTTGGCCCACAGAGCCAGGTTTTCAATTTTTTTCTGAAGTCCAGGAGTGAAGGAATCTGTCTTATCTGTGGGGGAAGAATGTTCCATAGGGCAGGTGCCGCTGCAGAGAAGGCTCGCCTCCTAGACCCCGCCAGATGGAACTCTTTCATAGAGGAGGTCCGTAGCATGCCCTCCCTGCAAGATCGGGTAGGACGGGATGATGTAATGGGGATGAGGTGGTCCCTCAGATAACCTGGGCCCATGCCATGTAGGGCTTTAAAGGTAATGACCAACACCTTGAATTGGACCCGGAAGCAAACTGGCACCCAATGCAGCTCACGGAGCAGAGGTGTTACATGTGTCGATCTTGGTACACTTAAAACTGCCCGCGCGGCCGCATTCTGTACCAGCTGTAGCTTCCGGATATTCTTCAAGGGTAGCCCCATGTAGAGCGCATTACAGTAATCTATATGGGAGACAACCAGGGCATGAGTGACTGTTCGAAGGGCCTCTCGGTCCAGGAAAGGGCGCAACTGGCGCACAACACGAAGTTGAGCAAAGGCCCTCCAATTAAATTTTTTAGGATTAAATTTTTGAGGTACATTTGGAATTTGACAGCATATCATGGGCACTCTGAGACATTAGCTGCCTTCGTGAGATGCACCAGTCATCCATTTATCAAAGGCAAACTAGGGATTGCTTCCCACAAGCCCATCTAACAAGTCTTTGTCCTGGACTTGTAGGCACACTTCCAGACAAAGCACTTACTGTATGTTATGGGGTTTTTTTGTTTGTTTTTGGTATGATGCTGGGAAAGACTGAAGGCAAAAGGAGAAGGGGACGGCAGAGGATGAGATGGTTAGATAGCATCACCAATGTAATGAACATGAATTTGAGTAAACTCCGAGAGACAGTGGAGGACAGGAAGGCCTGGCGTGCTATGGTCCATGAGGTCACAAAGAGTCGGACACGACTAAACGACTGAACAACAACAAAAGTTAATCCATGGAATAAAATGAATCCTGAACAGCAGAATTTTCTACCTGCAACTGTTTTCTATAGGTGCCACTTCCTCTCTATATTTCCAACATTAAGACCATGAATGCCAATATATTTATCTATTTACTGTACATAGTTTATACACTATTCTTTTAAAGGCTCTGGGCACTTATAGGTTACAGTAAAAATATCCAGTTAAAAATAACAGTAGATATGAAATTCAAAAGCTGAAGCAGTTGCTTTAAGAGACATATGAATACAGCATAAATATGTTTTGAGCCCCTATGTAAGTTTATATAAATCTTATTTATTTTCTATCCCGCCTTAAATTATTTTTATAAATAACTCAAGGCGGCGAACATACCTAATACTCCTTCCTCCTCCTCTTTTCCCCACAACAACCACCCTGTGAGGTGAGTTGGGCCGAGAGAGAGTGACTGGCCCAAGGTCGCCCAGCCGGCTTTCATGCCTAAGGTGGGACTAGAACTCACAGACTCCTGGTTTCTAGCCTGTTGGCTTAACCACTAGACCAGACTGGCTCTGTAGCCCAAATGACACCACATTCTCAGACTTGGGAAAGTCCTAAATTCATAGGCTTTAGAAAAGATAATTGTAAGAGAAAAGGGGACATCAAAAAGTAAAGAGTAAGTAGGTTTAATGGGTACTGAATGCTGATTATTACTGAGGAAAGAAAAAATAATGTATTTTTCCACCATTGTCCTTTTGTTGTAAAATAGTTTCCCCAGCCTTCTTTTCTTTTCCCCTCATTTCCTCTATGGACAATGCCCAGTCCATGCTCATAGTGAGTCCATGTCCCAATATTTTTTTAAGCATTTGTTGTAATTTAAGATGTCACAGCATGCTTTGGCTGACTTCACCCAAGAGATACTGTTGAAGTGCTATCCCAGTGTCTGGAGGCTGTATGGGTCTGGATGCAGAGGAACAGACTCAGGCTTAATCCTGACAAGACTGAGTAGCTGTGGATATTTGGGCCCCCTAGGTCTGGGGATCTTCCATCTTTGGTCTTGCACAAGTACATCTAGTGTGCCAGTTGCACCCTTTCCTAGACCGATAGCCCATTCAGTCACTCATCCTTAGTCACCTCACAAATGGGTTACTGTAATGTACTCTACATGGGACTGCTGTTGAAGCTACAGCTGGTCCAGAATACAGTGGTGCAGGCATGCCTCATGATGCCCATATGACTCCACTGTCTATGAGCTGCAGTTGTTACTGGTTGGCTTCCTGGTGTAGTTCAAGGTGGTGGTTATCACCTATAAAGACCTTCATGCCATAGGGTGTGGCTATTTAAAGGACTGCCTGTCTCCAGTTGTTTCTTTCCATCTGGTGAGATCAGGCAGAGTGGATGCACTTTGGGTCCTGCTGATTAGGCAGTATCATCCAGCGGGACCAAGGAGCCATGCTTTCTCTGTTGCAGCACCTGTCCTCTGGAATGATATTCCCCCAAGAGAACTGGATGGCTCTCACCCTGATGATGTTCAGGAAGCTGTTCAAGACCTGGCTATTCTCCTAAGAGGAGCCAATTTGGTGCAGTGGTTAAGGCAGCAGGCTAGAAACCAGAACGTGAGTTCTAGTCCCACCTTAGGCACAAAGCTATCTGGGTGACCTTGGGCCAGTCACTCTCTCTCAGCCATAGGAAGGGGGCAATGGCAAACCACTTCTGAAAAACCTTGCCAAGAAAACAGCAGGGATTTGTCCAAGCAGTTGCCAGGAGCTAGCAACTCAAAGGCACCAAAAAAAAAACAAAAAAAAAAACCCTACGATTTGGTACAGAGTGATGGTTGAGCCCCTATTGCAGAGGTTTCCAAACTGTGTGTCAGGACACATTAGTGTGTTGGCTGCAGTGTCTGGGTGTGTCACAGCTGCTGCTGCCTCCTAGCCCTGCCAGGATTCCACGCAGGTCCTAGTGCCTGCCTTGTGCCTTGCTGCCTCCAAACCTGCTGTGATTCTGCACAGGTCCTAGTGCAGGGCTTTCCAACGTTTTTCCCGCGGCGACACACCAACTGGCGTTGGTGTGTCGCCGCGGGAAAACCCAGAAGTGCAGCAGCGCGCAAAAACCCGGAAGCGCTGCTGCGCTTTCGGGTTTTGCGTGCTGCAGTTGGTGTGTCGCCGCGGGAAAACCCAGAAGCGCCGATGATCAGTGCTTCCGGGTTGTGTGGCGACACACCAGACTCTGTGTGGCGACACACTTTTGTGTCGCGACACACAGTTTGGAAAGCTCTGTCCTAGTGCCTGCCTTGTGCCCTGCTATAAGTGTGTGTCACAAAATGATGCATGTCTAAAAAGTGTGTCACCAACATGAAAAGTTTGGAAAGCTCTGCCCTATTGGATGGGGTGTTTCTGTTTGTATGTTTATCTTTGGGCTGCTTATTCTTTCTTTTGGGAGGGGGAGTTGGTATTTTTTCTTACTTTTTAATTGTAAGCCATCCAGAGTCATTGGGACTCAGACAACCTGTACATTCTAAAACAAATAAATGTCATTTAAAGAGCCAGCATATGATGCAAATCCAGAAACAAAATTTGTCCTTGATCTAGGACTGGGCTTTCAAGGTTAATTGTAGAGTAATTTACTTTGCCCGTATCTTGTAGGGTCATCCAAAGCGAGAAATGATGGTTCAAGAAAGATTAAGGCTCTTTCTGAACCCAAGGTGCAGAGGCTACCATAAGCATGCTATTTGTAGGATGTTCTTGTTCATCCTTCACCTACCTGTGGGTTTGCATGGGTGGCAAAAAAGGGCCAGAAGTGATTTTTTCTTCTTCAAATTGTCAACTGCCTCCTCCCAATGACAACCACAAAGGTAGCTGGGATGCCTTCCAAGAAAACTAACCTTCCCTGCCTGCCAGAGCACAAGTCCAGTTAAATAGGTTGTGTAGAACTACTGACTACATTTGCACCCCACACTGACCCACATACTATCCAACCACATTTTATTTTCTTTTGTTTATGACCCCCAACCCTTACAGTTAGTCAATGGTTCACTATGAAACATATGGAAAATTAGTTTGAGGAAACTGATTTAAGTTAACCATGTGTCAGCATCTCAGATAAATGCATGTAGCTTCCTTTGCTTTGGTTTAGCAAGTTGAGCAAACCTATCCAGTTGTGTTTTACTCAATAAACCGTGGTTAGCAAACCATAAGGTAAAGGTTCCCCCTGCACATTTGTGCAGTCGTGTCCGACTCTAGCGGCCGGTGCTCATCTCATCTCATCTTAGCCAAAGAGCCAGCGTTGTCCGAAGACGCTTCCACGGTCATGTGGCCGCATGACACGCGCGGAACGCTGTTACCTACCCACCAAAGTGGTACCTATTCATCTACTTGCATTTGCATGCTTTCGAATTGCTAGGTTGGCAAGAGCTGGGGCGAGTGCAGGAGCTCACTCCATCACGCGGGGCTAGGGATTTGAACTTCCGAACTTGCAATCTTCCATCTGGCGTCTTACCCGCTGAGCCACCACCTTAGCAAACCATACCTTACGCAATATCACCCAGTCTGGATTTGAATCAGGGATTGCTGTTTTTAACTTGTTCCGGGCTGCAACAACTTCTAGGATTCAATTATCTGGATTTCAAGGCTTTTTAATTACTCCGCAGCAATACAGTGGTGGTTTACCATTGCCTTCTGGGATGGTTTTTCAATTTCCCAACTTCTTCCTTAGCCCTAGTATTTCTTGGAGGAATCCCATCCAGCCTCCTAACCAGAACTAACTGCCCAGCTAAAGTCGACTACTGTAGCTACTGCTACATACGGAGACCTACTTAGGGGGCAGCATTAAAACTCTTTCCCTACTCCAGAGTCTGGAGTGGGATCGTCCCCTGCACCTCCTCTTCTCCAGGATTGTACACGACCTTCTGCTCAGCGTGTAGACGAGACTAGGGCTGTAGAGGAGGAGGAGGAGGAGAATTAAGAGAACCTCCCCCCATCGGCTGCTGAGCAGGAGGCGTCTCAACCCTCCGCCGGCTGCTCTGAACTTTCACCCGCGTCCTCGCATCTGATGTACGGCCGCCCAGCCAGCCAGCGGGCCGCCCAGCCTTGCCTCCACCCTTTCGCCCGGCCGCTGTAAACGAACGCCCAGGTTTCGGAGGAGGCGCCCGCCAAGGGGAGGAGCTAGCCGGACAGCCGGAGCGCGGAAGGAGGAGAAAGAGACAGGCCGGGACGGGAGGAGCGAAGCAGGCCCGGAGCTGAAGGGGAACGCTGAGGCTGCCAGGCCGGACTCGGCCACTGCTGCCGGGATGGACCATCAGCAGCAGCCTGTTAGTCGGTACCAAGTGGTGAGCGACTCGCTCCGGGGTAGACGTGGGCCGAGGGCGGGCGGTTGGCCGGGGCGCGGGCCTTGTGCGGCTGAGGCCTGCTGGCAAAGCGCCCCTCGCCCCCGGAGGACTGAGCAGCCCCGGGCGCAAAGGTCCCTGCTTTGTTCCTCAGTCGAGGGAAAGGAAGAAGCGCGGGGTGGGTCTCCTTCCTTTCCAGCCCCTCGCGTCAAAAGCTGCGGCGCAGGCTCTAATACCCCCCCCCTCCTTTTTCTTCCCTCCTCAGGTTTCTTATTCCTGTGTTTTGCTTTGCTTTCGGTTCTTCCCTTTCAATTACACGGGGCGGTAGTAAATTACAGCTCCCGTCCACTTGCTTGTGAGCAATTGCCGCTGAACAGGGTGAGGTAGTTGAGAGTGAATTTGCGTAGGACTGTATGATGCGTTTGCATTCTCATTGAACCCGGTGAACCGTCTGTTAACTATCTGCGTTCTAGCCTGAGGCATTGTGCAAACCTACTTATGTTGCTAATTGATGGGTCAGTGTCATACAAACTAAAAAAAAAATGTGCCACGCAAGCACAGCTATTAGCTAGTGCAAAGTTAGGTTTGTATGATGATTTTGTATGACGATTATACCAGTTGATTGATTATGTGAGTTTTATGTAGTATTTGTATAGTTGATTTATGAAATCCAGATACTGCCAGCAAAACCTCAGTATGGAGTCCTGTTTTGAGTCGAAAGAAAAATGAGAGAATCCAACAAGTGGTGACTGTCTGAGATGGACCAGCATCAATACTTTTATTTCTTCTTGTAGAATCACACCTAAAGTATGGTTAGTACAATTTATTTCAACAATATGTTGAATAATGTTGCTGATATATTGACTGGCAACTGCAACTTGAGCCTTGTGAATGTCCTCTGTTTCAAGGATTGCTGTTCCAGAGTATCCTCAGCTTATATTATTTGGTAACTCAAAACACCTCCGCAGCTGTATAGCGTTTTTCAGTCCTCTTAAAAGGCTCCAGGTAGCCCAATGCTAGTTAGGATTTCTGCATTTCTGTATTTGAAGGAGCATTCTATACTGGAGAAGAATGTCCATAAATAATTTATATTATTTAAGATTCTGGATAAACTCCTTAAGGAACAAAAGTATTTTTTTCTCTACAGGTTTTTTTTTTCCTTGGGAAAAATCTGTAAACTATCATAAACGCTTACTGCAACTTTTGTATGCTGGATTGCAAAGAAGTGTGGGTTGGGTCCCCCCTTTCCTGAACAACCTAACCTGCTATGTTTTATTAGCCCCACTCTTGGAAACTACAAGCCATGAGGTCCATTTAATTCTTAGCAATGTGTATTTGCTGGCTCACTTTGTGGCTATGTTCATATGTTAAGTATGGTTTGCTGAACAAGCCATAGGAGCTTGGTTATGCTAGACCAGGGCTTTCCAAAGTTTTCCCGCGGCGACACACCAACCGCCATTGGTGTGTCGCCGCAGGAAAAACCGGAAGTGCCGCCGTTGCGGCAGCGCGCAAAAACCTGGAAGCACTGCTGCCGCTTTTGGGTTTTTGCGTGCCGCCATTGGTGTGTCGCCGCGGGAAAACCCGGAAGTGCTGATGATGATCAGCACTTCTGGGTTGTGTGGCGACACACCAGACTGTGTGTGGCGACACACTTTTGTGTCACGACATACAGTTTGGAAAGCTCTGTGCTAGACTATAATTCACATATTGTGCTAAGCCAGAATCAAACCAAATTATTTTTAGGGCAATGTTTGAATCCAATGACCTTGATATCATGTTTAGTAATATAAGTTGTTTAATGCATAGAACTTGTACCATGTAAGTGCCTGCTGACTCCTTAGAACAGGGGTGGGGAACGTCCGGTCCGGGGGCCGTATAAAGCCCGCAAAATCATTTGGTCTGGCCCTTCCACGCGATTGGCTCCTGCCTGCAAACCCCACCCCCTTCTGCGCAATTGGCTTCTGCCCACAAGCCCCGCCCCCTGTGCTTGTGATTGGCTCTTGCCTGCAAACCCCGCCGCTTCCACGTGATTGGCTCCTGCCCGCAAACCCCGCCCCCCAGTCTGCGAATGATGTTATAAATATCCAAATGGCCCTTGACAGAAAAAAGGTTCCCCACCCCTGCTTTAGAAGTTTCATTCTTTTAAACTTTCACATTTGCATACATACAAGGTCTGGGACAATTTGACTACTTTATATATCTATATCTATATATCTGTATGTGTGAAATATAAATACATTTACTGTTTACACATATTAAACAGTACATGTGTATAATATAACATGCGTAAAGCAAGTCCTCTGTTTATATAGATTTGGAACCTGAATATCTCTCAGACCATATTTCTATTTTATAAATAGAAAGAATACATTTCAGTGCTTGTTGAAATACATCTTTTCATCCCCAATGAACTGCTGCTGTGAATAGATATCTGTTTTTGCTAGGAAAATGTAGGTGGTAATTTTCTGATTCAGCTGGGATAATTATAGTTACATCACAGGTGCTTCAAAAAAAAAGGTGGGGGGAATACTGATAGAACTTTAAAAAAATGACGATATATTTCTTAGCATGTTTTATTTGCTTTATCAGATGACTAGTTCTTAATTATTGAGTAAATCTGAAAGTGAACACCTTAGTTCTTACTGCTTTTTCATGTCTTTTTGGGTAGTTTGGTACTCATTTTTCCCCAAACTGACCTTGTAATGCTTCCACATGGACCCAAAACCAACCCCCAAATGGTTTGTAACCCTAATTTCAACAGGAAGTAGAGAAAGGAAGTTTGAAAATATCTCCATGTCTGATTTTATATGTCATATTTCCATTTCATTTGCTTATCTTGGGTTTGTAGTTCACTGAAAATAAACTAAATATGTTGGCGATATGCTGACATGGTTTAAAATCCTATGGCTGATGCACAATACACAGAAAAGGTTATTTGTAAAGAGAAGAAACGTATTCAAATGGGACATGGCTCTACATAACTTGGAGGATGAAAGTGCATCTGTTAATATTTCATTTTTCAAATTTAAAAACTTCAACAAAATCCAGGATAGGATCACCTAAATCTATCTTGTAGGATTAACCTATGTACTAGCACTGATTGGACTGACTCTTAATAAAATGGTCAAGTCCTGTTCAGTCTGCAGCTTTATTTTAAGTTAAAAGAACCCCAAACAGATCAACGTTTAAATGTTCCTTCCTGTTTTTAAGGTAACCAGCTGAACATGCCAGACACAGTATATGACATTTTTAATGGAAGACTGCAGAAGATGTGATTAAGTTGGGTGGTGAAAGCTAATATGAGATTCAGAGTCAGGTACAGGCACCCACGATTCACTCACTCCTCTCTCACAAATTGAGGACATACTTTGTACAGGGCTTCTGAGTGAATATGTATAAGACTCCCATTGCTTCCAACTTGTACTGGATAAAAGGTATTTGTAAATGATTGGTCAATATTGTGCTACCAACAAATTTAGGCTTACTGCTATATCAAGAATTTGTATCAGCCTTACCCCAAATTTTTTTTTTGCTGTGCACTATCGTGATAAGAAAGAAAGTGATTAGCAACTGGGTTCATACAATACTCTAAGTAATTTGTTTAGTTTTGGCTTAAGAGTGTTTGTACCAGGCCAATGATGTTTGTAACTTACAGTTTATGGTATGAATTAACAACACCCTACCAATTGGGGCCAGGATGTCCATGTCACATTATTATAGTGTCTACAAAACAGTCTTTATTGTGGTCAATGATTATAGCCCCATTTACATAAACATTAAAAATGGTTAGAATCTAAAAATATTTGTGTTCTTGTATAAGTTCTCATGATATTACGGTGTTCCATTAAAGATCTTACGAGATTCCAGCAGTTATCATGAGGAAGAGATGTCCAGACCAGCATACAAAATCTGATTTCTGATGGTTTATTTCTGATCAGTATATTTAAACTCTCTTATTTAAACCTTAACACATATTCTATACAATGGATATGAATGGTTATGAATTACTATGGCTATGCAAAGCATTCGGAAGAGGTGTTTCACAAAACACCTTGACATGGGCAAAATACTCCCATACAAACCCAAGATTTGAAAACTGAAAACGCTTCTATCCCCTTCTAAATAAATTGTGTATTTCTAAATAATTTGATGTACATGTATTTTGCATATTTCTGTACAGACCCATTCAGAAACCTGCAGATATCCAGGGTCCATGCAACATTTGAGGCCATTAGCTACGATATAAATAAAAATGAGATATGAAAAAAAGGAAAAAGTCAAACATGGTTTGAATGTTTTCATATTTAAAAATGAGCAGCTACTTAAATTTTAGATCCTGGCCTAATGGTTTTCTTGCCTCTCACCTTTAATACAGGAAAAGGAAAAAGTGAAGGTGTATATTCAGTTACACCAACCTCTGGCTGATTGTCTATTTATTTTTTCCCCACCTGTAACTACTGCTTTTCTATACTGGGACAGTCTGATTCCTGCAGTCCTGCTTCATGATTCTAGGCTTTTATTTAGGGATTTAAATAAGTAGTATAGATATAAATAAAATAGATGTACATATGTAATATAACAGGGGTCCCCAACCTTTTTGGCACCAGGGACTGGTTCCATGGAAGAAAATTTTTCCACGGACCAGGGGGTGGGGTTTGCAGGCAGAAGCCAATCTCGCAGACGGGGGGGTGGGGTTTGCAGGCGGGAGTATTACATTTATTGTGTACTTTATTTCTATTATTATTACATTGTTATATATAATGAAATAATTATACAACTCACCATAATGCAGAATCAGTGGGAGCCCGGAGCTTGTTTTCCTGCAACTAGACGGTCCCATCTGGGGGTTATGGGAGACAGTGACACCCGAAGTGTGTTGCTTATGTCCAGTATACTCCGTAATCTCATTTTGGTTGCTGTCACTGCAGAAAACCCTGCTTCACAAAGATAGGATGTTGGAAATGGGAGCAGGCTTTTCAGTGCTTTTGTGGCAATCTCAGGATATTCCGCTTTGGCTTTAATCCAGAACATATGGAGATTTAAAGCTGTCTCAGACATACTTTTAAGGCCACCGACATTTGCGATCTCAAGCAGTTGATCCTCTTCTACCACGGACAAGGTCAATTCACCTGGCTTATTCACAAATGGGTCGCGGATCCATTCCTTCCCAGTTCGGGGGTCCTTTGTGGTTGGGAAGTAATGCTCAAACTCTTTTGAAAGGGGGAAAGAAGGCCCTGGCTCAGTCTCTTTCGAAATCTCTGCTAATGTGTTAAACGTCAAAAATCCCAATGTTCACTCGTCACCCCCATAATTCCAGTTTGGCTTTGAATGCAGCCACTTTATCTGCCGACTTGAACGCAGTTGTCGTTCTCCCCTGAAGTGACAGATTGAGTTCGTTGAACAGGTTGAATATGTCACACAAGTAAGCAAGTTTTGCGACCCATTCTGTGTCACTGAAATGTGCTGCCAGTGGTCTCCGCGGCAGGAGCTGGCTTGCAAGGCAGGAGAGGCTAAAGATTCTCCTTCACCAGATCACAGAAGGTGCCCGTACTAACCCCTGTCTCACACAAGGCTGGCTCTGGAAGCAGGGACTCTGTGGGTAGCAGCCGGGAGAAGGCAGGTGAGGCTCTGTGGGTAGCAGCTGTGGAAGGCAAGTGAGGCTCGAGCGTGAGGCTGGCCTTGGCAACTAGGGATGGCACGGTCGGGCTGGGTCTCTTCCGTCCCAAGGAGAGAGGAACTGGGCTGTATGAGGGGGAACTAGGTTGGCAGGAAGGGACGTGGGTGCGGTGCGAGACCAGTCGGCAGGGGCTGGGTCTCGGGGCAAGGCAGAGGCGCTTACCAGCGCAGCAGTTCCGAAGGCCGGGATGGCAGCTGCAGGGCGCGTGGCTGGAACCGTCGGCAAGGCAGGAACTGGGCTGGTGTTGGCAGTGGATTCTGCGTCGTCTCTCGGCTCGGTCCGGGACCTCCACGTGGCTGGGTGAGCTCGGTTTGCGAGCGGGGGCCAATTGGGCCTTGCGCTCCTCGGCCCGTCTCTCCGCCCTTCTTTGCCGCGCGCTGATAGGTGGAGGTGTTTCTTTCCCCTTCAGGGTCCCCACCAATCAGCGGCTCTGGCTTTGTCTTTGCGCTTTCCCAGCTTCTTACTGCTACCGGCTGCTCTTCCTCAGACTCATGGCGGCAGGGACAGGCTCGTTCCTGACACCACCACTCACCACCTGCTGTGTGGCCCACTTCCTAACAGGCCACGGCCCACTAGTGGGCCTTGGCCCACAGGTTGGGGACCCCTGTTATATAACATAAAGAACAATATTTAATTCATAAGGTGGTTGTGTAAACATTTTGAAATATATTTTTCACATCTATGATAAAACTAGTGTTTACATGGTAAATCTTACAGGTGTCTAACAAATATACTATAAGCAGATTCAGATAAGTTTGGAAAAGTTTATCAAAGCCAAGGATTGTAGCATTCTATTGTTCAGGTCTGTCACAAACAGGAAGAATGAGGACAATTGAAGATGGTAAGGGATTAGGATCCTCTTCACAAATTTGAATTACTTGCTTACATCCATTTAAGAAGTATTGGAATTGGTTTTATAATTATATTAATGTTTTATTGGATGTGTATTGGTAAAGATAATCAGTGATTATTTTTTAAGATTATGCAAACATTGGGAGATAGTGTTTAATTTACAGAGTATGTACTAAGGAGGTCTTCAAAGGGACTATAGGTAGTCCTCGACTTAATGACCACAATTGGGACCGGGACTTCTGTTGCTAAGTGATGTGGTTGTTAAGTGAGGCATCATATGACCATGCCCGATTTTACGACCTTTTTGCCATGGTTGTTAAGCGAATCACCTGGTTGTTAAGCAAGCCTGGCTTCCCCCATTGATTTTGCTTGTCAGAAGCCAGCTGGGAAGGTCGCAAATGGCGATCATGTGGCCCCAAGATACTGCAACTGTTGTAAATACATGCCGGTTGCCAAGCACCCAAATTTTGGTCACGTGACTGCGGGGACACTGTGGTGGTTGCAAGTGCAAGGACTGATTGTAAGTCACTTTTTCCAGTGCTGTCGTAACTTCAAACGGTCACTAAAGAAATAGTTGTAAGTCTAGGACTACCTGTAACATATTGTTCCTCTGGTCCTTTTTTCCCTTGGAAGTATATATTGATGCATCTGTTTGAGGTAGGTTGGTTAGGTGCCACTGAATCTAGTTCGGATGACTCCTGGTGACTGTGTGCACAAATGCTCACCATCTTGACTTGCCCTTAGTACAGTAATAACTTATAACTTATCCAAGGTCTTCCAATAATTTCTTTGATACCATCCATCTGACTGACGTAATGATTTCTACTTCTCTCAGCCTTGCAGAGTATTATTTTTTCTAGTCCATCATCTTGCATCATATCACTACTGACCACTTTCGCTTCACTGTCCATTCCAGGTTCACTAAGCATGCAGTTTGACACTATCTTTGTATTTACCATTACCCTGGCTTTTGCTTTCCATTTCATTTTACTAGCTCTTTTAAGTCGTCTTCACTTACAACTAACACAGAAATCTGCCTGTTCATTTTGTCATTTCTCTCTACATGTATGGCTCTACTTTTTCTAAGATCTTAAAACTTTGTCTGTGTGAGTAATTAGTGCAGTGGTTTGGTAATACCTCACTTTCTATTAGAGTTACTTCCTGAATTCATTACCTTTCTACAGATATTTTGGTGCTTCTGTAATCCTGTTTGTAAATAGTTTCAGTATAATCTTTCTTTCTACTATCTAATTTGCCTTCATTGGATGTCATCTGTTTTGTGTGTTTTTTAAATAATTTTTATTGAGGTTTTTCAACAGCATTAAAAATAGTACAAATTTTGAATTAAAGAAGAATAAAGAAAAGTAATAAGAAAATGAAAAAGAAATAAGAAGAGGGGAAAGGAAAGGAAAGATTCTAAAGAAGCGGCTTTTGATCTTTTTGACAGCAGTTAGATACATTTATATTTTACCCTCTCTCTCTAAGGTTACATCATAATTTCCTTTTTTCCATAAGCAACCCTTTCTAATCTTCAAACCCATAAATCACAAGTTCATTTTTCTCTTTTTTCAGCAAAAAGTCCATAAGGAATTTCCAGTCACTAATAAATGTAGTTATTGATCTTTAATCAATCAAGTACATTTTGCCATCTCTACTAGTTCTGTCATCTTCACCAACCAATCCTCCGATGTGGGTATGGATGTGATAACTGTTCAGATTCTACCTAACTCTGAATCCGAGATTACTCTGACCTTATTCAAAATATTTCTCATTATCCTCGTCTGGTTATATTCCTCCATTTGAAGATACCTGTGATTGAGATCTTTTCTTGTCTTTTCTTGCTTGAT
This sequence comes from Charina bottae, assembly GCA_023362775.1. NCBI lineage: Eukaryota > Metazoa > Chordata > Lepidosauria > Squamata > Charinaidae > Charina > Charina bottae. The sequence continues at coordinate 27,383,076 of JALMGJ010000004.1, read as the reverse complement.
ACTGGAGGCATGTGTTTGCTTGTCAGTGTTGCTTAAGGCTTTCATCCTTGCTCTTTCCCTCCCTGTGATGATAACTTATTCTGAACGTCACTTGGATCTTTTCATCTTTGACATTTTGGTATCATGCTGGCTCTCCTGCTTTCCTTAATTTTCTAAATTTAACCTGCATTTTTGATAGAGTACTTCACTAACTTTCAGAGTATGTGCCTGGAAGTGCGTTGACTGATTAGATCAGTGTTTCTCAGCCTTGACAACTTTAAGATGCATGGACTTCAACTCCCAGAATATGGCTGGCTGGGGAATTCTGGGAATTGAAGTTGACACATCTTAAATTAGAATTAGATAGTACTTTTCCATCTTCTGTTTCCTATTAGACAACATCAGAATAAAATAGATTCCTAAGTGATTATGTTGATGCAGTCTGCATTTATTTAGGTTGAATTAGGTGTTGGTAAGAAACAAGAACTTTCTACACATGACTGTATTAATGTATCCTTGGCATTACTAATCCACATATCCCTGTCATCCTAAAATCTTCCATTTCTCCAACTTTTGCATTCCAGGCTCCTTTCTTGTTGTATATATCACCTGTTGTAATTTGCCACACAAATTGTCAACACTGTCTTCTATTACATCCATAACTGGCAATTATAGTTGCCTAATTTTAACATTTAATGGAAATCCATTATTTCAAATAGATATAATCCTGTTTATTGAATTTTAATCAAGTACATATTTAACAATGTCTTTTTAGTGTCATTATAACTCTGTTCCTTCATATTGACTCATACCTTGGATAGTTCATCTTACCATTTGAGATTATGTGATTTATTCTAGCCCACCTTCACTTTTTCCTTAAATATCCAGTTTGGTACACTTTATATCCAGTTTATTTAAATTTTTATTTGGTTCATGCTTATTTTATATTCTAATTGTATATGTTCTTGTAGCCATCAGTGACCAGACTTCCATTAAGTTTTACTTAAGCTTATAAACAAACATTTTAATCTTAAATATTGGATTAAGTTGCTATGAGAAGGAAGCAAATGCCTTGTTCTGCCAGGCTTCCCAGAAGGCTAAGTTCCATCCTATCAGCCTCATTTTTAAAGCCTTGACCGGTTTCTATGACTACAGCAAAAGAATTGTCAAGTGATGTAGAAGGTAATCTGTGTTGCCTTTTCCTTTTATTATAACATTCTAGATACTTTGTAGAGTATAGCTACACAGAGTAAGGAGGGTTTGAGACAGCTGGTTAATTATTCAAGCAATGTGTTGTTTTTATTTACTCTTTACAGTACTTCTGAGTCAATTTTTTAAAAAAGTAGAAGTAATTAAATAAAAAGAACTTAAAAGCCATATGGGACATAAAAAGTTACAAAATTATACCTTCAGCATCTCTGGCCATTGGTCATCTTTGGTGAGGATGCTGGGAGATATAAATTACTCTAGAGAAATTGTGGTAATTCATCTTTTCTATACAAGGTAGAACCAGCACCTTGAAATGTATATGGAAATAAATGATCAGCCACTACAATTGAGACGCTTGCTCCTTGGGAAGAAAGCTATGGCAAACCTAGACAGCATATTAAAAAGCAGAGACATCACGTTGCCGAAAAAGGTCCGTATAATTAAAGCTATGGTTTTCCCAGTAGTAATGTATGGCTGTGAGAGTTGGACCATAAGGAAGGCTGAGCACTGAAGAATTGATGCTTTTGAACTGGTGCTGTAGAAGACTCTTAAAGAGTCCTTTGGATTGCAAGGAGGTCAAATCAGTCAATCCTAAAGGAAATCAACCCTGACTGCTCATTGGAAGGACAGATACTGAAGCTCAAATACTTTGGCCACCTAATGCGAAGAGAGGACTCACTGGAAAAGACCCTGATGCTGGGAAAGACTGAAGGCAAAAGGAGAAGGGGACGGCAGAGGATGAGATGGTTAGATAGCATCACCAATGTAATGAACATGAATTTGAGTAAACTCCGGGTGACAGTGGAGGACAGGAAGGCCTGGCGTGCTATGGTCCATGAGGTCATGAAGAGTCGGACACGACTAAACGACTGAACAACAACAATTGAGACAAGATTGGTCTAATATAGTGAATTAAAAAAATACCAAAAAGCAATCAGGACAGTCCATTCTCCCACCACCACTAACTGCAGTATTCATAGATAACCCCATATAAAGCACATTAAAGCAATCTAAATTTGAAAACAGAGATGGTAAAATTTGTCAACTGTATAATCTAAATAGTGCTGTTTGTATTATTGGGCTTCAAGTTTAGAATAATTCAAGCATTTCTACATAGGTCTTGCATTTCAAAACTAATAGTAATGTAACTGAAGGGAATGGGTATTAAAACTAGCTGAAGTTCTTTGTAGGATTTTTTTTTCATTCTTGGAAAATACTTTTTTTAAAAAATTGACTGTTACCTAGTGAATGTCTCATTGTAAAGTATAAATAATTAACTACTTGAGTTTATGGAAGACTATAATGCTGTAGCACAAGCTGCAGGTTTAGACATAGAATACACATGTCCTCATTTCAACTACAATTCACAACTTCAGAAGAGAAAAATGTGCTTTGGCATGCACACACAGAGTTTGATACTCCAGCCCTTACTTCTCCTAGATAAAGGAAAATATTGGGTCCTTTTAAAGCAAAAGGTTCTCTTTTAAGTTGCTGTCTGATTGGAAGAGCGTTCATTTACCTTTACTAATGCTGACAACTTGCATTTTATTCTATAAAGGTTAAAGAGGAGTTTATATTTTACTCTTTTTTTATTAAAAAAAGGTCTGATTTTCTCTCTCATGTGATAGCATCTATCTCCCAAGAAAGAGGTGAATCCTCTAAGCCATTGTTTCTCAAACTTGGCAACTTTAAGATGGGTGGACTTCAACTCCCAGAAATCCCCAGCCAGCTGGCGAATTCTGGGAGTTGAATTCCACCCATCTTAAAGTTGCCAAGTTTGAGAAACACTGCTCTAAGCACATCCTACCCAGCTAGGAAGCTGCATTATAGAATCCTATCCCCCACCCCTCTTAATTGTCAGAAAGGCATTTCAAGACGCAAGATTCCTATCCCTCTCAAACACTCTGGAGTTTGGGGGAAGTTGCAGAGTAAGGCACCCCTGGAAGATAGGTGGGGGCAGCAGGAACTTCCAAATCGCTGTCCCAAAACTGAAGACAGGGCCAGCTTATGAAAACCCAGAGGGCTTTGGGAGAGGAGGTTTGAAACCTCCACCCATCCAGTATACGGGCTCAGCCATTCCACTACAAGCAGCTTTTGTTTTATACAGCAGGAGTGTGAGGTGTGGTACTCCCGAAGTTGAACTTAAATACAGCAGGTTTGGGTTATTCTGGCTGGGATTGCAAGTCCTGTTCTTTGTATTCCTGTCTCTTAGTTGTTGCAGAATAATATGTCATGAAAATCACAGATCTTAGGCCTTGTTAACAAGCTTGACAAAATGATTCCGGTCTAAACAGCTTTGATATCTGATGTTAGGAAAAAATGAATCAAGTACAGGCCTGATACAGTAACTCTTACTCTTCTGCTCTGCAGTGTTTCCTGAGGACCATTTGGAAGATGTTTTTGAGGATCACAAATGATCATTTGAAAACCTCTGACCTAGAAACCTGAAATCCTCCTTTATTTCTTAAATCTTTTTAATTGCAATCTCTTTGCAAGAATGCTGACCATTCCAAGTTACATCAATTCATTATTTTGAATTTTATTTTATTCTCTGCCCTGTCTCTTACTAATCAACTTTACTATAAGTTAGTTTCATTTAATATATTTAATTGCAAGGGACTTTTAAAGATTATTGTTTCATTTGCTGTATTTATGTTTCTTAAAAATGAGTATTACATTTCATTACAGTTTGCTATAGTTGATACCTATAACCTTAACAGAAGATAATAATTTGAGGTACTTTGCATTTGCTTGTGACATAGGGGTTAACGAAGTAGAATGGGTTAGGCATACCTCTGGTTCTTTTTTCCAGCCCAGTAGAATGTTGAAAAGAACCTATTTTAAAGGAGTTTAAGAATCCATCTGTCCGTCTGCCCCTTACCGGGATAACTCTCTGAAAATAACAGAATGGACACAATTTTGTGTGCAGAGACAATTTGACAAAAGAAAAATGGAGTTTAAAAGTGGCCTGGATCAGGCTGAGGGCTGTAGGGAAAACAGTTCCAGAAAAAAAAAATCTCCCAGTGTATCCCTATGGGAGAGGCAGTTGGTCTGCAGTTCAGCATGTTGCTGACTGCTCCTTTCTAAGTTCCCCTCCTTTTTCCCTCCTAGTCAAATTATCAGAGTAGAATGTATGCAGCCAAATATGTGCTACCCTGGTGTGCTTATGCACACACACAGATGTAATACATTATTGTTGCACAGAGGACGATATAGACGTGTACTGTGGCTACTGCTGGTAAAGTTATTGGTAAGAATTCTGGAACGCATACTTTGCATGCTATTCCTATCTCATTTGTTTTCATTCTGTGTGTTTTGAAGTTCTCCCAGATCCATTACCAAAATCTGATCTCATATGCTGTGAGAACTTCATAGGGAAAGAGAGGAAAACGTGTAAGATTAAAAACAACTCCTTAGTTCTGTAACATGATCGTTTCAGACAGTAAAAATAATAGTCTCCCACTATGTGTGTTACATGGCCCTGCCCATTTTGCCCTTTTCCCTTCCAAAAAATATTCAATGTGGTCCCCAGCTGCCAAAAAAACCTGCCCACCCTGTAGTATAGTTGCTTAATGTTTGCCCTGTTAGCTCTTGCTGTCATGTGAAATCTATTTTGTACTTAAAAATTTGTTTTATACAAATAAATAAATAAATAAATAAATAAATAAATAAAGAAAGAAAGAAAGAAAGAAAGAAAGAAAGAAAGAAAGAAAGATCATCTTTAAGCAAATATACCTTAGCAAGTCAAGTTTCTATCACTCTTAATCACAGCAGAAGCCCTTGTAGACTTCTGCTTGCCTGTCATAAGACTTTTATTAGGGAAGTGTTAAAATACGTGTTTCTATTTAATAGTGCAACTGTGGGCAATAACCTAATTTTTTTGAGTGGAGAATTGGTAACTGTCCTTGCGGGGGAGATGGGCGGGATATAAATATGACAAATAAATAAAATAATTATTGGCAGGGCTTATGAATTTTGTACATTTGTGTGCCAGTTTCAGTATAACATAACAATAATAATAAACATAAGCTAACAATATGGTAAACTGCTAGTAAAGAACTAGAGTTCTTCCTAGATTGGAGGACCTTTCAGACAGTCACTCATGCCCTGGTAACCTCATGGCTTGACTATTGCAATGCATTCCTCAAGGGGCTGCCCTTGAAGACCACCTGGAAGCTTCAGCTGGACCAGAATGCAGCAGCATGAGAGGTAATGGGCTTGTTTCAGTATGCCCATGTAAAACCTCTGCTTCACGAGCTGCACTGATTGCCAGCTTGCTTGTGGGTGTGATTCAAGGTACTGATTGCTACCTGTAAAGCCCTACATGGCATATGACCTGTTTACTTGAGGGACCGTCTGTCTCCCATAGTATCTGTCTGGCCAGTTCAATCTGGCGGGGTTGATACGCTCCGGGTTCCGTTGATTAAATGATGCCATCTATCAGGACCCCGGAAACACACCACCTCTGTCGCAGCACTTGCCCTCTGGAATGAGGTCTCCTCCCCCGCGATTTGAATGCCCCCCACCCTACTGGTATTTTGAAGGACCCTGAAGACATGGCTCTTCGCCCAGGACTTTTGGAGGAAAATCGATGCCCCCCTTTTTTTCCTTGTTCCCATCCAGGTTTGTTTTCTCTGCCTCTCTGTTCCCTTGTTCTGTGTGTTTTGTGTATTGTTGCTTGTTTTTAAATGTTTTAACAATTTGTAAACCACCCAGACTCGCTGAGAGTCAGACAGCAGATAAATTTAATAAATTAAATTATTATCTCAACATCAATGAAAGGACAGAAAAACCACATAATACATTTTAATTTGTAGCACCAGTACAAAACTAAAAGTACTCTATAGAACTTCTACAGAGTACAACAGAGAAATCATTTTCTCCTCTGAAGAAGCATGACCCTTTTATTGCACATGTGGAATATTTCGCCAATATTTCAATATTTTCTTTTATTAGGAAGCGGCATAAATCAAAGCATAATGACAGAGGAATATACTCATCCTTAGAGTGCATTCAAATATTCTATTTTTTTACATTTTTCAGCTGTTCTTCCACTTTATGTACATATTATGAATTATCTGCAAAAGTTATCAGATTAAATATTTTTAGTTCAAAATTGTGTTTTACCTTGAACTGTTTAGATAATTTACTACTCAGGAGTTTGTTTGTTTTGATGTAGTGGCTAAATTTGCACATAATGATAAACCTGTACTATTGGCAAATTGTAGTTTATTGTAAATGAACTGCATACAATCTACCTATTCTTACAATGTGTACAAGTGAGTAAAGTTGGTAATGATGTGAGCCTAAACCTGTGATCATAATTTGAAGCAAGCAAGCAATCCAAGATTAGGAGTAAATCAAGAATAAACCTTAATCTTTTACTGGCTTATAGCTTAGTTTACCTGGGAGCATCAAAATGAAAGTCTTGGTTAGGATGTTATACTAAGCAGTTGTTTACCTGGTCATGCTAGTAAGAGGAACAGAGATGAATGGAACAAAGGAACAAAGAGAGTACATGTAGCACTCTCACATCTGGATGTGTCTGTCATTATTTAGTATTCTATGTGAATGTCAGTATCTTTAGGATAGTGAAGAATTCTATTTGTTCAGTATTTATTTTATAGTACATAATAGTTTTAAATTCAATCCTTTTATCTGTTGAGAATTCAGTAGTAAGGACCTCAGACTTGTAGACTGAAGGAAGAAATAGAGTAGATGTGATGTGATTTGATGAAAAATCAGAAAGAAAATTGACTTAAAATTCATGCTCATAGGATGTCCATCACCAACATGTACACCAATCTATTGGAATCTTCTCTAGGATCTTCACCCTCACTCCCCTTCAGGCTGAGTTCCAGGATGCCTGGATGTGGCTGTAGAAATAGCACTCTGCAAATTACCATAACCTATACAGGGAAATGTGCATGATCAGTGATGTGGGGTTGAAAATTTTACATAAAAATATAAAGCACAAAGCAAAATTGTTTTGCACATAGAGACACATGTTGAAACAGCTGAGCCTTCTAGCAATGCAGCATAAAGCACCTCTTTTGAATGCTTTCCATAGTCTACCATCAGTCACCCAACCTAGGAGAAGATAAGAAAGCAGCTTGCAGATCTTTCAAGAAGATATTAAATCATAGTGTTGTGATGTTTTAATTATCCAACATCTGCCAAACTTGATCTCTTCGATAAATTCCAGTCTGGCTGACAGCTTTTCTTCAAAGAATGAAAGCAGGAACAAGAGTATTGTCTATTCTTAATTTAATATTAACCATTAGGAAAGTCTTACTTGATGAAGTAGAAATAGCAGGAATTTGGGGTTAATGTTTTGAGGCCAAAACTATTACCAAAGCCAGGAACAGGGAAATTGTATCTCCGTCCAAAGAAAAATAAACTACTAGTCCTTTGCATAGAGTGGATAGGGGAAACATTATACAAGAAATGCAAACATTGGGTATTATAAATACAACCGAAAATTGGTTCCCAGCAGTTTCTGGATATTTTTTTATAGTGGCCTCTTTTCTGCAATAAATTGCTTATCAGAAGTTCCTGGATTCCTATGTGCCTGTATAGTTTCAACTCATTGTGCTAGGAAGATGCATGATGCTTGGAACAAATTCTGTAAAAGTTAGCGAGAATGGTAACACTGGGCACCCCTCCCAAAAGTGTCACATAAACAAAATGATTTCTTATAATTTTGATGCTGAATTTGAATGTTTTCAGAACTTGTCTATCAGACACAATTATTGAGTGACATACAGCTTCACTTTGGTAGTAGCTTATATTTACAAGTTGTTTAAAGCACAAAAGTGTTACCGAAATAGAAGCATTGTTTGATTTTCTGCTGAATTTCATTTCAGGAACATCTTTCTTAAGGGCCCAGCAGTAGTCGGCCTATATACTGGGACTCCACCTGCCTTGGTACCACTTTTCCATGTCTGAAATGTCCTGGTGAAATTGCTCACTGTGTTCATTGCTGATTGCACCAAGGTTGTCAGGGAAAAATCCAAGTAACATGTTATATCCCATAGCTTAGTACAACTTCAGGAGATAACTCACTATTTTGCAATAGTTTCCTCCTTTATGATTTCCCAAAAACGTTTTTGCAGATGCATTTGAATGATCGCTGTGCAGCCTTTTCAGCTTCACTTAATGCTTCATCAAATCAACGTCTTTACAAAACACTAGTTCACCTTCTTGGAAGAAGAGATCATTAAATTCATGATCATTGTGCTTGTTAGGCAGAAATGGCAATAACAATCTGACAAATGGTCTTTTGGTTCGCTTCAAACCATAGGAATGGCCAATGCCAAATGGCGTGAACCCTTTAACCATCCTGTTGGAAGTCTAACACATGTCACACAGAAAATGTTAGGGGTCCATTTCTTACCTTGGTCATCCCCTTCACAACCAAAATAAAGTTCATAACATTTTGTTTCTGAGATTTAAATGTTAACTCACCACACACGTAGCAGAAAGAATCGGGATGATTTCCAGAATTTTGTGGCCATGCTAATAGTATATAGGTATGCACAATACTATTACAGTCAATCTAATATTTAACTCGAATACAGAGAATATACACTTAAACTGTTTACACTGTGAGCTCTGGCAGCAGACTGACAAAGAAATGCTCTCCAGGCAGGGACTGGGCTCATGTGTAGACATGTCCAAACATGACTCAACCTGCAGTGTGCTGTTCTGTTCTAGCTGTCATGCCTTTTACCTTTGTCTTGAGGTTACCTGTGCTAGAGAACAATATCAACTAGATTTTGCTCAGTAATTCTTACAATTATGCTACTATAGTTAAAATATACTACTGTGATGTGACTTAATTGAACAGAATAACAAAGATGGAGTCACAAGAAAACTCAGTCTGATAGAAAAAAAATCTAATTTCATGTTTGAATTCAGCATGAAAAAGCCTGCTTATAACACCTGTTAGAATCCATGATACAAAATTATTGGTGACTATTAACTAGAAATTAAATCCAATGAGGAGAGATTAAGGTAACCAGTTACACTTAGCCTTGAGAAGAGAAAACCAAATGGAAATATAGTTGAACTTGGCAAATAGCTGAAGGATGTAACACAGAAAAAGGCCAAATTCTCTTTTACCATTCCATGGATAAAGGATAATACATGTAAGCTACTGTTGGAAGGAAATCTTACCAAGGGTCCATCCCGGGCCGGAAATGAAGAAACGCAGGCAGTTGCTTGAACAGAGGTGATTGCTTTATTGTCCAAGAGCATGTACAGAGTATGCTGGTTGGAGGTGGCCACCCTTGTATTCCCCCCACAAGCTCTTTATATAGGAGAGCTTGGCTGTTATGCAAAGGAGTTCCCGCCCTCTAGGAACTTGAGGGAAGTGCAGTTTAGATTTCAGAGAGGAGGCGCTCTGTGGTCAGGTCCCCTGTGGTTTGTGTTTCCTGTTCTGATGGTCTGGGTTCCCTGCGGGGCTGTGGCTTTGTCTACTAGCCTGGACTGTCCACCTTGGAGGGAATCTTTTTTATGATTATGGAGATCTATTTCGCTGTTCACCTGAATGAAAAGTAAAGGTTCCCCCCACACATTTGTGCAATCGTGTCCGACTCTAGGAGCCGGTGCTCATCTCCGTTTCTTAGCTGAAGAGCTAGCATCGTACGAAGATGCTTCCACGGTCATGTGGCCGCATGACGTGCGCGGAACGCCGTTACCTACCCACCAAAGTGGTACCTATTAATCTACTTGCTTTTGCATGCTTTCGAATTGCTAGGTTGGCAAGAGCTGGGGCTAGTGCGGGAGCTCACTCCGTCACACGGGGCTAGGGATTCGAACCTCCGAACTTGCGATCTTCTGATCAACAAGCCTGGGATCTTGCCCACTGAGCCACCACGCCCCTCGTTCACCTGAATGGGCTCTGCTAATTCTGTGGATGAGCGACCTTTTGTTTTCCAAGGTTTCTGATTAAATCGGAAGAGAATCCTTTGTCTAAGCAGTTGGGCTTCCTTTTACATTTTAATCTCTGGCATCCCCTTTTGCATCAAACCCATTCTATTTTGTAACTTTTAACCTTTTACCTTGCTCAAGGGGAAGGCAATATTGCAGGAAGACAGTGTTCTTTGGGGTGACAACATGGCAGGCAGGGAGAGATCTTAATTTCTTCTAGCACTACAAAACTGCAAAGTCCTCCAGATGGCAAGAGTAATTGCCATTTACTGTATAAAAATACTGAGTTTCTCATTATTGTAGATATAATCATAGTGTTGACTGTATTAGCATCCTTAAAAGATGAGGGAGCACTCAAACATGAATTCCTTGTTTACATTCTGAAATTCTATGTTGCCCATTTTGTGTTGCATCTTAATGTACTGATTGTATCTTGGGGCTCTAGGCTAGACTACAAAGTTTTTTTAAAAAAAATACATTCAGCAACTTACACTGTTGCCTATTCTTGGTTACCTATGAGTAACCATATATATGAGTCTCATCAATCTATGGTCATCAATCCAGTCCCGCCTTAGGCCTGAAAGCCGGCTGGGTGACCTTGGGCCAGTCACTCTCTCTAAGCCCAACTCACCTCACAGGGTTGCTGTTGTGGGGAAAATAGGAAGAAGAAGGAGTATTAGGTATGTTCCCCGCCTTGAGTTATTTATAAAAATAACAAATGTGGGATAGAAAATAAATAAATAAAAAAATAAAATAAATACCTATGATTGTTAGGGTACAGATAATGAAATAGTTTTTTTTTTTAATTTTATCATCTCTCTTTACTTTGAGTATTTCTGACCCTGATACTCTTAGGAAACTGAAGTAAAAAAAATGGTTAAAATCATCAGGTTAGTGTGACTTATTTTTTGCATTGCTTTGGTAGCAACAGAAGTCTGTTTTTCAGATAATTTCACCCTGCTGTTCTTTTTCATACCACTGCTACTATAATTACTGGGAGGCAGATAGTATTTGAGCAATAGTAGTTTCAAAGGGAACCATCTTCTACTAGTGAGCTGTAATCAGATTCAGGAATCAGTTGCAAGAAGAGGGGCAGATTCTGATTAGAGAAATCATTTTGAAATATTTTCTGTATTTAATTGTGGAACATCCCAGTGTACAACTGCTGAAACCTCTATTAATATCAGGAAAAACATACAACATAATGAATGGAGAAGGGCTGGGAGAAAAACAGAACTCAAGAGGAAGAAACGCACATATAACCCTGTTCTAACATATGTGTTTGAGTGCTTGAAAGATAAAGTATTACTTTCCCGTTTACCTAGATTACAAACACTTTAGTAGAGATTAACCAGGCAAAATGTCACTTTGGAATGCATAACATATCACTGAATTTTAATAGTTTTACTATTTGCCGTCAATCATAGTGCTCTAATAGATTGCATTGGAATAAGCAGTTCCATTTGTTTTTCTTAAAAGCTTCATAATGAAGATGATCCTCCAGAATCATCAGTTGAACAACCATCCACCTCTACGGAACCTGTACCAGCTTTTCAAATAGAGGCATCTTTACCTGAAGTGGATACTTCCCCTCCACCTTATTGTAGCATTGCTGCAGAAACAGCCGCACCAACAGGTATTGTCTTTTTCATGATTATATAACCACCCCAGGTATTTTTAGCAATGCTGAAACAGTGCCACCCTCACTCTATGACTTATTTTGCTGACCTGTTTACAGATGCTTTGCTCAGTTCTTTCATACAGAAGTCAAATGATTTTGTTTCACGTATAAGTACAAACAAGTTAGATTGGATTTTCATGCCTTCCTTCTGATCATGCCTTCCTCTCCATGCATGATGAAATTATCATGTTTTATTTGATTGAGGTTGATTAAACTTGGACTATTATCCAATAGGATAATCATCTGATTAAAAAAATATTTGATTTAATTGATTTATTTTTATATAAGAATAATTACATAGAAAGGAAGTGTGTTTTCTTGGTTTTAGGTGATGCATATATGTACATACCATTTTAAAAAAAGATACGGGTTTCTTGTATGGTAGAAAATGGGAATTGCAACTTCTGAGATTAAACAGCGGAAAACATGTAGCATGCTATCCAAGGTTAGTTCAATAAATTGAACAAATATAATTTGGCAAGTAAAAGTAAATTAATCAAGCTCAGTTTATAACAATGCAGTTTTCCATTAGTCTCAAGTGCAGAGGAGCACTTACCTGAACAAAAATAGTAATAGTTAAAAAAAAAAACCCTGCACAAACATCATCATATACTAGATCAATTTCAAACACTGTATAGATTAGTCTATTAATAGTTGTTTTAAAACTCAGTTTACAGAAATGCATTGCACCATTATTGTACAATTCCTTTTTAAAAAATAAAAAATATGACATCAACAAATCAGCTATCAAACCTTTCTATGTGGTTTGAACATTTGTGTTTTTTTCTCTTGGGAAATAAACCATACAACTGCCACAAAATAATACTTGGGCCATTAGTGTGAAATTAGTATCATTCTGGCAGACTTACTCTTTCCATCTGTAGCTTCTACATGCCCCAAAATCTATTCAGAGGAATAGATGCCATTTCAGAACAGACTTTGATGGGGGGGAAAGCATTGGAGGAGGAGGTGGTTGTTCCTCCTATTCGACCAGTGAAAACTGTTTATTCTAAGAGAAGTGCACATTAAATTATATCCATAATATTGACATTAAATATTACCATATTTAATGTGTTGAAATTAGTAGGAACATTTATTTTAGAAAGGTGTTCTGTTATTTAAATGAGGAGCCCTTGTCCTAGTGATCAACACAGAATTAAGGGCCATTATATGGTATGTAAAATCATAAAGAAGCAGTGAATTAGATACAAGCTCCCTTATGGAATGTTTGGTGGATGTTTATGTATTTTGTCAGTATGGTTCTTTATCTAGGTCAGAGCTTTCCAAACTTTTCACGTTGGCGACACACACCAACGGCGGCGGTGGCGGCGCGGCCTGCGGTGTCCTGGTGTGTCGCGCAAAAAACCCGGAAGCACTGATGGGGGGAACCGGAAGAAGCGGCACCCCTGCCAATCAGTGGCGGTGCTGCTGCGGTGCTGATTGGCGGGGGTGCCGCTTCTTCCGGTTCCCCATCAGCGCTTCCGGGTTTTTTGCGCGACACACCTGGACACCGCAGGTGAAACAGTAGTGTGTCACGACACACAGTTTGGAAAGCTATGATCTAGGTATAGTGTTAAGTATTACATATTCTGATTCTGGGTGATATTTAATCTCCAAATCATGAATTAATTTATTTCTTAGCATTTTTAATTGCTGTAATCATATGACTCGCCACGCCAGTGTACAAAAACATGGATATAAATATAAACAAAAAATCAATCTTATAATAATAATAAAAATGTAAAGCATAAATTTAAATAACAATCAAAAACCTAATGGGAGCAATATGAAACATTCCTATGGTCTTTTCATTTGAAGTAAAACCCTCCAGGCAAGATCCATTTTGACCTGCATTCAGAAGGCCAATAGCACTGGAGCAAGCTTAGCTTCCAAGGGAAGACTGTTCCATAATACGGGGGACATCATAATGCCTCCTCTCGCCCCCCCCCCCCCAATTTTACAGTGCTGAGGAATTTCAAGCATTTCCCCCAGATTGTCATACTTACTGAACTGGTTGATTCTAGTTGAAGGAGATAATTCCGAAGGTATCTCAGCACCCTGCCGTATAGGACTTTATCGGTCAAATCCAGCAGTTTAAATTGCACACAGAAACCTATTGGCAGCCCACGCAAGGCGTACAGCACAGATGTGTTGTGCTTATAGTATTTATTTTGAATCAACATCAGTTTCAAAATGGCCTTTGAAGGGAGCTTCATGTAAAGCACATTACAGTACTCTAACTGGTTATGATGAGAGCGTGAGTTACTGTTGCAAGGTCCTCCCTGCCCTCCCAGGTAGGGTCATAACTGGTGCACCAACTGCACCTGGGCAAAGGTTCCCTTAGGCTTGGCCTCCAGTTGTCCATCCAGGAACAGCTGTTAATCCAGGACAACCCGGGTCACAGACCTGCTTCCTCAAGGACAGCACCAGCCCTCTAGAGACAACACTGGAGTTGGCTGAGAACCATGTTGAATTAACAGCAGCTTTGTCTTATCTGGATTCAGCCCCAGCTTGTTTATTTCCATCCAGAAGGGTCTCTGTTCTTTTGCAGAAATGGAATCACCTAATGAATTTTACCCAGTGCCACCTCCATACAGCGTAGCTACCTCTCTTCCCACTTACGATGAGGCAGAGAAGGCCAAAGCTGCAGCAATGGCAGCTGTTGCAGCAGAAGCAGCAGCCCACAGAGTGAGTAAGCGGTTTGTGCTGTGTAAAAGCACCCTTTTGAAACTCTAGTAGTTAAGACTGTGTTTTGTATTTATGGTATAAAATCATTTCCCAGTCCTCCTTAATGTTTGTATACTTTTTAAAAGATACATGTTCGTTATTCAAGTGTGGATGTCTTTTAATTACTTGGATACTTGATTGCTGCAAGGTGGACCTCAGGCTTTGCATAATCACTTGCCTCGTCTTGCATAACTATGACTACCCAAGCAAGTGCAATATATTTAGAAACTCAGTTAAGTATAATGGCTTTTTCAGACATTGACAGGCAGCAGTAGCAGATTTTTTTTTGGGGGGGGGGATTCCTGATAGATTTCAATAGGTATTGTGGGTCGCATTCAGTATGGTAGTGCCATAGGTTACAGTGCTACATAGTGTACTGTCAGCTGCCCAACTTCCTAGACATGCTTAATTTACGCTGATAGTAGAAGAACTTGCACGGGTTGGCCCCTTTTATTTCAACTCTTGACACTTCCCGGTTTTAATCTGTAAGTACTGCGCACATTGAATTCTAATAGTATCATTTTTATGATACTATTGTATATTGTATGCTGTCCAGGCAATTCAAGAAAGTGTTGAATAATATAATAGAATCTTGTATGGAGACCAGTAAGCAGTTAATCGTTTCATGTACTGCTATTAGAAGATAATTTTATTATACAAAAAATACAATGTGTCAGCTACAAATGCTTGAGCAAAATTCATTTTGTATGGGTTTAATAGGAATCACTTACTGTTAAAATTTTTTGGCATTTGAATTACTGGATTTCTATGTCCTTGATTTAATTTCATTGTAACTTAAATTTTATTTAAAAATTAATTTACAGAAATAGAATTTAAATGTTTTGACTTTTACAGAATGATTTAACACACGTTTAGTTCTTCTGTCTTACTTTCTTTACATGCTTAGCACGGCCAATTTAGGGAGTCTAGGAGTCTGTTTGATGAAATATTCCTGAGTCCACCAGAGGTATGGTTCCATTCTGTGAAGTTTAGATTTTGCAGTGAAGTTTATTCATGGCAAGCAGACATTTTTTTAAAAAATCTTTTCCTTCTCTAAATGAACTTACCCCTTCAAAATGAATTCTAATAATTATAATACTTTCGTAAAAGAAAGTGACTTACATTGCAGTTCTATTCATTTCTCTTTGAAAGCGTCCTATTGCATGCAGTAGGACACGGTCCCAATAAAATGAAGTGGCAGTCCTACATAGATTTATGTAGAAGCGAGCTTCACGGAACACAGCAGGGCATACTTTTAACAAGTTTTGTGTGTATTAAATTTTGTTAATAAGAATATTTGTTCAGCTCTTACTATTATGGACATTAATTATGAAGGCATTTTGCTTAAAAGACAAGGTACCATGAATCAGATAGGGAAGGTCATCCTCATTCCAGACTGCCTGCCAAGGCACTCCTGTATTATATACTGTATGCATTACTTTGGATTTGATCTCCCAGAATTACTTTGGAGCGTTCATACGGCAACACCATAAAGCAGCCCCACTTCCTTTCAGAATCACAGAATCACTTCAGCAACTACTGTGTGACTCTTGGAAAAGACACAGGTGCTTTAAAAAGTTTCAGACAGATGTTGCATGATGCCTGAGGTACCTCTTGGAAATCTAACCCAAAGCACTGAACAGCCCTAGTATTCACTTGCGTGGTACCCATGCCAATGGGAGAGCTTTAAGTTTTAGGGTTCAGATGCTGTTTCCAGTACAGGGAGCAATTGGGCTCGGGATGAAATTGTGGAAAGAAATTGTTTGTGAAAGCAAATGAGGTTTCCAATATATTAATTTTCTAGTTGGAGATGATATGAAGAATGAATTACATTCCTCTGTTTTGTTTTGTTTTGTTTTGTTTTGTGTTGTTTTATAATAAAGCTTTTTTTGTGTTCGTGTAAATAACTTATCAGTTGTTTGCCAGAACAAGGGATCAGATGCTCTGGTAATGCTGCTGATAGTAGTATTTATTCATGAGATGTAAGTTAGTGTATTACTTTTTATAAACAGTGATGGTTTTCTACCATTCTGAAATGCTTTATAACAGTGTATCAAATATTTGTTTGTCTTGGATTCTGCTCACTGGAATCTTCAAGGAAAAATAGTGTAATATAATTAAATTATATATAAAAATAGTCAAACTATGAATAGCTTTCATGATGATGTATACCCAACTGGTTACTTAATAATCTCAATGATAAATGAATGTATATTTGAATGTAAAGTTCATGTAAATGTGTTTCTCACTCTCTCATATTTCTGTAATAGTATCTGTGCACTATTCATACATTTCCCACATGATTAGGATCAGCAGATTTAAAGGGTCACATAACAAGATGGGACTTGATATGATTTTCAGTGATGGGAGAAAGAGTTCAATGCTTTAACCCGTTCTGTGACTATTAAAAATAATTAAAAAAAACAACACCCTAGCCAAATCACTCTGTTCCTTTCTATAACAGAATTAACATTTATTGGCATGCAATTTTGACTGCCTGGACTTAGAGTTACAGTATTTTTAGCCCAGCCTTTGTGAACCCCTGTACATTTGCACCTTTCAAATAAATCTTCAGGGGTTCTAGAGTTATAATTATTTAACAGGGAAATAGCCTGTTTAATTGCTTATTTTGGCAAGTAGCTTTTAATTATGAGAATCTCAGTAGCAAGTTGAAAGCTGTAAATAAAGATTTTGTTTGTTTCAATATTTTGGGAGTGTAGAAAGTGATACATGAATTAATATACTTTAAAGTATAATACTTCAGCTTACTGAAAGTATTTTTAAGAAATAAACCTAATGTTTAGGAATAATTCCCACTTAAAAAAATAGACATACACTGAGTGGATTTTTTAAAAAGTAACAGTTAAAATAGTGTAACAACTGACCCTGTTTCCAAGGATAAGTTAAGTGCATGCTTTTTAAATTAGCTTGCATAATTCTGCTGAGTGTTCATGTGCATATTTATATTTCAAAATGAAAAATAGGCCTGAGAGAGATTATTTGGGAAGAGTGACAACTTCTTTAGTTCTTTGAAATTTCATGCAGATAACTGCTTTATATAATTTATAATGCTGTAGGCAAAAACAAAAAATTATGGGGTGTCTGCTTAGACAACTTCATGTAACAATTTTTAGAAGGTTAGCACCCTCTGGTGTTTGAATATCAGCAAAGCATTAATTTTGGAATGCTTTTAGTACCTTTCCCTAATTGTGGATTGAATGTTGATGTAGGTTACTATTATTGTTGCATGTTTGCATGGCCTTATGCTGCATGTCTTAATAGTTTCAAAATTTGGGGCTGGAAACTGTTAGTGAAATACCAGTTGTATACTTACTATATTTTATAATGTATCAATATGAAATTCTGAAGTAATGAGTATAAAATCACACCCTTCCCACATGCATCATTTGCATAGCACCCACCATAGCAAACATATACGGTAGATAAAACATTTGGCTTTCATGATGAGTTCCTTACTGCCTTGCATTATGAATGTATCTTCAGTGATCAATAATCTTATCAGCCTAGTATCTTTTTCTTTGTAACGTTAAGACTGATCTTAGCCTCTCTTTGGATACATTGATTGGACAATATCAGAAAATATAAATATCAAGTATTAAGAAACACAACTAAACTTTCAATCTGAACAGAAAGCACATAAGAATATTCTTATATTCGTATTTGCTTTCTATTAAATATAGAGAATTATTCTTTCTATTGAATATGTCTAGCGAAATACTCTGCCGATGGCCATACATTAGGGCAAAAACAAAAAGTGTATGTGCTGTAAATGGCAGCCAGTAACTGCACCTGTAAGTCTACACACCTTTTTGAATGGAGTGTATGAAACTCATGATATCTTTATGCTGTGAATTAGACATTCCTTTCTGCTTTCACTTATAAACAAGAAAAGGTTTCAAGTCACAAAATGAGATCAGTTAATGTGTGTTGTTTTTAAAGGTCCAGTGACTGGCTTACCATTGGAAGAGGAAATCAACATAATCTTTTTTTCCCCCTACAATATAATGTTCTTGATGGGTGTGTCCCAAGACAGCATGAAAATGAAACATAATTGCCTACAGAGAATCACAAAACATTCTGGAAATAGAACGAATTCCTTAGCTACCAAGAGACTCTATCAAACGCACAGACAAGCTGGAATAGAACTGGCCCAGGAAACACTTCCAGTCTCTAAAAAAAACTAATTATAAATCTTCAAAGAAGCCTGATATCTGTTTAATTAAAATATAAAAAGTATCTGGTCAAAGCACCTTTTTAAAATAAGTTGCATAGCGCCCACTCGAGAATCTTTCATTAACAATTCTGAGCCGCCTCATTTATTACATTTATATTGCATATCAAGTTTGATGATGGCATAAAATTTTGTGGGATAGCAAATATTCTAGGATTCAAAACGACATTCAAAATGATGGGATAAAGAAATGGCATGAACATAGCAAAAGAAATTTATTAGAAACACATTCAAAGTAATAAACTTAGGAAACAGAAATCAAATACATCAGCAATAGATGAAAGTTATGTGGCTTAGTAAGAGTATGTGTGAAAAAGATCCTCAGATTGTAGTTGATCACAAACTGAATATCAGTTGTGGGGAAAATAGGGGTTGGGAGCCTTGAGTTTATCAAAAACAAAGGTGGGATAAAAATCTAATAATAAAATAAATGTGTATTTACCCTCATATTTCTCATTTTGTAATGCCTCAAGGGCTGCTTTCTATTATAACTCTGGTTAGCACAATAACTGGTAAAAAGTGCTGTGTGCCATAGAAATCATCTATAGACAAGAACTGATTAAGGAAACCACTAAACATTATTATTATTATTATTATTATTATTATTATTATTCATAAGATAAAGTTTCCTTTAAGTTCCACTCCTGGAGACTTCATGGTCATGGCAGCAATACAAAAGTAGTTTCCAATTGCCTTTTTCCAGGTTTTTTAAAAACTAGTCTACAATCCTGGTCTTTTTTACCGCTCTCCAATTCAATGACTAACCAGGCCTGATCCTGGTTAATAGTATCTGGGTGCTGCCACCTGCTTCATGTAATCTTGCAAAATAGGCTAAAATGCTCTTAACAGGCAAGCATGTGAATTCTATAAGCTAGCTAATTTTAGATTAGTCAAGTAGACTTAGAGAAAGGCCATCTACCATTTTTATTCTAGAATATAACTTTAAAGCTGGGCCACGCAACTGCTGATAAATGCAACACAAGATACATTTTGAAGATGTTGTGATTGATTTTAATAACATTTTATGATAATTTATGTCTAACAATATAGACAACTGAAATACATCCCTTCAGTAGTAATCTTGATTTTATATATGGATTCCTGCTCCTGCAAAAAGTTGTGATTTATTTATTTATTTATTTTCTATCCCGCCATCATCATCATTATTATTATTATTATTAATAATAACTCAAGGTGGCGAACATACCAAATACTCCTTCCTCCTATTTTCCCCACAACAACCACCCTGTGAGGTGAGTTGGGCTGAGAGAGAGTGACTGGCCCAAGGTCAACCAGCCGGCTTTCATGCCTAAGGAGGGACTAGAACTCTCAGTCTCCTGGTTTGCTATTGGCTCTTTCCTAGGGCTGAGAGACAGGGACTGGCCCAAGGTCACCCAGCCGGCTTTCATGCCTAAGGCAGGACTAGAACTCTCAGTCTCCTGGTTTCTAGCCCGTTGCCTCCACCACTAGACCAGGGGTGGGGAACGTCTGGCCCGTGGGCCATATAAGGCCCGTGAAATAATTTGGTCTCGCCCTGCCAAGGCAACCGCAGGCGGGACTCGAAATTCAATAAACCTAGGAGCTCCCGCCCGCAAACCCCGCCCCCTTCCGCATGACTGGCTCCTGCCCGCAAACCCTGCCCCCCAGTGTGTGCGATTGGCTCCCGCCTGCAAACCCCGCCCCCCGGTCCGCGAATGATGTTATATATATCCAAATGGCCCTTGGCAGAAAAAAGGTTCCCCACCCCTGCACTAGACCAAACTGGCTAACTCATTTCAGTTCTATTAAAATGTGTTTCTTGTCTCCTTGAAGGAAGAAGAGTATCCCCCAAGAGATGACTTCAGTGACGCAGACCAGCTCCGTGTGGGGAACGATGGCATTTTTATGTTGGCTTTTTTCAGTCAGTAATTTTTCTGTTTGTTATTGCTTTAAGCTATTTTCATTTCAGGCAGGTTATTTCTCTGTTGGAAATACATGTACAGTGCATTCGGAAAGTATTCAGACCCCGTGGCTGTTGTGGGTCTTCCGGGCTGTGTGGCCGTGTTCTGGAAGTTGTGGTTCCTAACGTTTCGCCAGCATCTGTGGCCAGCATCTTCAGAGGGCAGGAGCACAGATAGAAGCAAAATCTCTGAGATTTTGCTTCTATCTGTGCTCCTGCCCTCTGAAGATGCTGGCCACAGATGCTGGCGAAACGTTAGGAACCACAACTTCCAGAACACGGCCACACAGCCCGGAAGACCCACAACAGCCATTGAACTCCGGCCGTGAAAGCCTTCGACAATACATATTCAGACCCCCTCCACTTTTTTCAATTTTGTGATGTTGCAGCCTGATACTACAATTGTTCAAATTCATGTTTTGCCTCAGTAATCTACACTCAGTACCCCGTAATGACAAAGTGAAAGCAGAATTTCAGAAATGTCTATAAATTTATCAAAAAGGGGAAACTGAAATACCACAGGTACGTAAGTATTCAGACCCTTTGCAACAACACTCGAAAGTTAGCTCAGGTGCCTCCCATTTCTCTTGATTGTTGCTGAGCTGTTCCTACACCTTGATTGGAGTCCACCCGTGGTAAATTAAATTGATTGGACATGATTTGGAAAGGCACACACCTCTCTGTAGAAGGCCCCACAGCGGACAATGCATACTGTATCAGAGCAAAAGCCATGAGGTCAAAGGAACTGCCTGCAGAGCTCAGAGAAAGGATTATTTCAAGGCACAGATCTGGGGACGGCTACAAAAAAATTTCTGCTGCACTGAAGGTTCCCAAGAGCACAGCGGCCTCCATAATTCTCAAATGGAAGGAGTTTGGCACAACCAAGACCCTTCCAAGAGCTGGTCGCCCGGCCAAACTGAGCAATCGGGGGAGAAGAGCCTTAGTAAGAGAGGTGACCAAGAACCTGATGGTCACTCTGACTGGGCTCCAGAGAGCCTGTGTGGAGATGGGGCAAAGTTCCAGAAGGGCAGCCATCACTGCAGCCCTCCACCGATTTGGGCTTTATGGCAGAGTGGCTAGACGGAAGCCTCTCCTCAGTGCAAAACACATGAAAGCCCGCTTGGAGTTTGCAAAAAAGCACCTGAAGGACTCTCAGACTGTGAGGAACAAGATTCTCTGGTCTGATGAAACCAAGATTGAACTGTTTGGCCTTAATTCTAAATGTTATGTCTGGAGGAAACCAGGCACCGCTCATCACCTGCCCAATACCATCCCAACAGTGAAGCATGGTGGTGGCAGCATCATGCTGTGGGGGTGTTTTTCAGCAGCAGGGACTGGGAGACTGGTCAGGGTTGAGGGAAAGCTGAATGGAGCAAAGTACAGAGATATCCTCAATGAAAACCTGTCCCACAGCGCTCAGGACCTCAGACTGGGCCAAAGGTTCACCTTCCAACATGACAACGATCCTAAGCACACAGCCAAGACAACACAGGAATGGCTTAGGGACAACTCTGTGAATGGCCCAGAGTGGCCCAGCCAGAGCCCTGACTTGAACCCTATTGAACATCTCTGGAGAGACCTGAAAATGGCTGTCCACCGACGGTCCCCATCCAACCTGATTGAGCTTGAGAGGATTTGCAAAGAAGAATGGCAGAAAATCCCCCAGTCCAGGTGTGCAAAGCTTGTCGTGTCATACCGAAAAAGACTCAAGGCTGTAATTGCTGCCAAAGGTGCTTCAACAAAGTACTGAGTAAAGGGTCTGAATACTTACATACATGTGGTATTTCAGTTTCTCCTTTTTGATAAATTTACAGACATTTCTGAAATTCTGTTTTCACTTTGTCATTATGGGGTACTGAGTAGATTACTGTGACAAAACATGAATTTGAACTATTGTAGTATCAGGCTGCAACATCACAAAATTGAAAAAAGTGAAGGGGGTCTGAATACTTTCCAAATGCACTGTACATGCACTACTGATAGAAGGCAGAAGTATTCCTGGTAGGATGTGGGTTTGGAGTGGGTTTGAGAAAATGTAGTTGCCTGTGCTATAAATGCTGTAAATGTATACTTTCAGTTAAGTTTAATAATTTCAGTTACGGTTTGGGGTTTTGTTTGTTTTTTCTATTGCAGAATAGTTGGGTACAAAGTACAGAATAACTGCTTATATTTTCAGAAAAGTTTAGTTTTTATTGACATAAAATCCTAGGCTAGGCTGCTTTTGGTCTCTTACTGATTGACATTGAACTTTTATTTCCATACTTATTTCCATACGTATTTCTATATGTATGCCTTTCTGATTTTGAAGTGTAGTTTGTAATTAAACTGGTTGTAATCCATTTGTGGTATGTGACTGCCACCTTGTGACAAATTTGTTCATTACAATTTTAAAGTTCTAAGAGGCTTGTAGCATTATTTCATCATTGGTAAGATAAAGTAGTAGGGGGGCGTGGTGGCTCAGCGGGTAAGACGCCAGGCTTGTCGATCGGAAGATTGCAAGTTCGGAGGTTCAAATCCCTAGTCCCACGTGATGGAGTGAGCTCCCGCACTCGCCCCAGCTGTTGCCAGCCTAGCAATTCGAAAGCATGCAAATGCAAGTAGATGAATAGGTACCACTTTGGTGGGTAGGTAACAGCATTCCGTGCGCGTCATGCGGCCACATGACTGTGGAAGTGTCTTCAGACAGCGCTGGCTCTTCAGCTAACAAACGGAGATGAGCACCGGCCCCTAGAGTCGGACACAACTGCACAAATGTGCGGGGGGAACCTTTACCTTTTTAAGATAAAGTAGTAGGTGAATCAAATTATATTAACATTATTTAAATACCAGTTGGCTGGTACATATCCTGGGAAAACAGTAAATCATGAAAATAGCTTAACAAGATAAAAATGGACTCTTAAAAGAGAGCCAGGTGTATGGATTTGCATAGTGCAATGCATAAAATATGCTCTCTGAAATATTTAAGATAGCTTTTTGAGTATTTCTTCTAAAGACCTTTTTTGAGCAATGTTTTACTGGGAGTGAGGATACAGCAATTTCCCTGTTCCCCATAATTTATACATACAAAAGCCATGAAGGACACATTTTTAATTTTTTTTAAAAAAAGACCAGATGCCCTTATTTTAATGCAGATTCCCATATTGGTATGCTAAAAGCATATTTTAAAAAATAACACAAATTATAAAACATGGAAGATACAAAGCCACCTAGGGACAGGCCTAAAATTACAGATTGAAAGGCCGATATTAAGGCAATAAGCTCACCACTAGAAAGTCCTCTGAACAAAGAGAACTGCCAATACCATAGACTCTCCAGTCACTACCTGCCTAGCCCAGGTAGGATACCCTACATTGTTCTCAGTACAAAGGTAAACAAAAGTGGGGTAGAAAGTCCTTGAGATACCTGTTTCCTAATTTTTTCAAGGCTGTGGAGTTTGATAAATATTAGTATAGAGTAGAGCCAGTTTGGTCTAGTGGTTAAGGCAACGGGCTAGAAACCAGGAGTCTGTGAGTTCTAGTCCCGCCTCAGGCATGAAAGCCGGCTGGGTGACCTTGGGCCAGTCACTCTCTCTTAGCCCAACTCACCTCATAGGGGGGTTGTTGTGGGGAAAATAGGAGGAGGAAGGAGTATTGGGTATGTTCGCCACCTTGAGTTATTTATAAAAAATAAAAATAAAGGTGGGATAGAAAATAAATAAATAAATAATGTATATGTATATGTATATATTAGAAGTGAATGTTAAGCCACAGTAACAGATGTTCCAGTGTTGGTGCAAGTAGCAGAGATTTGGGTTTTCCAGCAGTAGCACAAACTCAGGAAGGATGAACAGCTTTGCAGAGATGGCCTTCACTCAGTAAGGAGGGAAAGTACATCTTTCAGGAGGGCTTTAAATTATAATACAGGGGGGAGGTAGTTGTAAAATGATGTGAATAATGGATTGAGTACGGCCACAAAGCAAAGTGTTTTGAAAATTACTAGTTTAATGATGGACTAAAGGAAATACAGGCATAAAAAAGGGAGGTTTTGCACAACACATCTATTCACTGCTTGAGATGCCTCTACACTAATGCATAAAGTATAGGTAACAAGCAAGATGAGTTAGATAAAGTACAAAGGCACATATAACATATTAGGAATTCCAAAAATATGGTGGGATGCACCATGTTTCTTGATGGGTACACTTTTTAGAGGAATAAGCAACATGAGAGACAAAGCGGTATAGAATTGTATATCAGGAATGAACTTACAGATAGGTCCACTGGAGTTATGGTAACATAAATGTTGAAAGCATCTAGATTAAGATAAAAGGAAAAGCTAACCAAAGGGGTATCTCGCTAGGAGTCTGCAATTAATACTAACACTCATTTTTCTAATTCCCTGCCCAGCACTCACTAATACCCCTTAGAGCATCTGCCTCCTCCCAAATTATTGCTCACCCACACTCTCACAACCTCCAGCCCTACTCCCGGCAAAGCCATCTAGCCTGGCCAGTATGTCATCAAAACAATTACCAAAATTCACAAAAGCAACCCATTCCCTTTCCCAAGAATCTTATGAACCAGGGTCCCAGTTGAAGGAAGAGAATCCCCTGCCCGATCTCATCCTTACAGGAAAGATGTCCACTTTTAACCCTCCATCTTTCACATGGGGGAAAGTTGATAGAAACCAGTATTTTCCAATTATTTCCACCGTCTATTTCCATGATTCTGCGGTACCAGGCAGGATCCAAACAGAACTCCTCTAACAGTCTTTCACCAGGCATTCAAGCCACAAGTCTTATTGCAGTCAAGCAGTGGCTTTCTGGACAGGTTTCTACTCTTTCACCAGGATACATCTGGTTGGCTGTTTTGGTCTCCACTTCGGGTCTCTCAGCCTTCCAGTCCCCTCCCAAGGCCAACACGCCAAGGCCAGCCTCTTCCTATTCCAGGAGATTGATTCTCTCAGCCTGTCACCACTAGTCTCCTCTTTTGCTGCCCACAAACTCTTGAGCTACCAACTTTGACAAGCTCACTGCAATTAAATTCACAACTGCCTGCCAAACCCACCATGACACCAGGGCAGCATTTATTTGGCATATGGGTACCCAAACCATTCAACCTCTGCCATTTCCAGGGTCCCTTGTATGGGAGATGGGCGGGGAATAAAATAAAAATAAATAAATTTCCACACCTCATGACACCAGGGCAGCATTTATTTGGCATATGGGTACCCAAACCATTCAACCTCTGCCATTTCCATTGGTCTCTGGAGCCCAGCCACACCTCAGGCAGGTCTGAAACAAGATAAAATCTCCCTTTGTCTATGGTAGGTAGAGAAGGAGGAAAAAGCATCTCTGTTAAAACAGTGGCTTTTGGAAGTAAGTTTAGATCCTACTTCAAATGTTTTGATAAATGCATCTGTGTGGACAGAACATTGCATTCCTGTTGGAATTGGTTCATATTATTAGCGTTTATTATTAGGTATTAGCGTTAGATGAGTGTGGGGGAGCGTAAAGGTTAGTATATCTGTAAATACAGTACTCTAGTATATTAAAATAAATGCTAGTTTATGGCACCGGTCATCATCTGGTGAATTTTAAGCGCTGCTGCGCAGAACCTGGCAACTTTGTATATTGTAGCAGGGTTGGTATCTGACAGCAGCAGGGAGGTGTAAAATTGTCCTGAGCACCCTGGGTATTTATACAATAATGATAAAATGAGGCTAGTACAAATGTCTCTCTCTGGGTAAGGAGTCGTCCTGTATCGATCTTCAAGGACAGCTGAGGGGAGGGTGTGACATTGTGCCAGAGTAAAGGCCCTCCAATGGTTGGGTACCTCGAGTTTAGTTAAGTATGTCATAGGGGAGGCAGAATACCTGCTGGATTCACTGCAATAAAGGTTGGGGACCTGGCTAAGTCCAGTTGGCACTCTGTGTCTACTACACACTGTTTAATGAGTGATTTGGCCTGATCATATCCCATGCTGAGTAGAAGACCTGGAGAGAAGTCCAAGGGTGAGATTTTAGTTGCCACTGCCTGTTTCCATGTGGACTGAAAGTCATCCCTCATAGGGCAAGGCCATGGGGTGCTTATATTACAGATTTTTCACTATATGCATTTAAATGTCCAGCTGATTCACAGTGCAACTGTACGTCAGATTAGGGGCCAGCAACACTTTTAAGCATTAACGTTAACAATGGCAAAAATCATTCTCATATATTTTATTTTTTTATCCATCCATCCATCTCAATAAAAAGCTTCAAATCTTGCAATTCTCATCTAAAATTTTGTTGATTTCTTATCTGTAATATAAGATCTCATGCAAGAACACCAAACTCTCGTAAGATAAAGACCATTTTTTAAATTAAATTTTTATTTCACTTTGAGTTTCCATGGGCAAGATCTAGAGGTATTAAGAGTCTGCCTTGCCAACACACCTGATATCAAGCTTCTATCCTAACTAGTTTAGCTGTTAATAATTACCTTAAGTTTGAAAAACATTTCAACACTCAAATTTAAGCGTTACTGCTTTTCCACTTAAGTTTTAACAGAAATGTGTTCTTTTGTTTTGTTTGTTTTAGTGGCATTCATTTTCAACTGGATTGGATTTTGCTTATCATTCTGTATAACTAACACCATAGCCGGAAGATACGGTGCTATCTGTGGGTTTGGATTGTCTTTGATCAAATGGATTCTTATTGTCCGAGTGAGTTTTTGTATTTTTGTATTTTGCTTTTTGGTTTTAATATGCAAGCATAATGCCTTTAGTTATATGTTCTTTAGTGTATTATGGCTGATAGATTATTAGTTCCAATCTAGTAAAAAATCAACTTATGGGAGTATAAATTCTATTGTAAATTGCAACAAAATTTAAATGGCTGTTTTATGTGGCGTTGTTAGGACTTCTGCCTTTACACTTCCTGTTTTTGTCCTTAGTTAGCATTTCTTTATTTCACCTTTATTTCTTACTGAAATATGAATATGATTTGACACTTGTTATGAATTATGTAGCTTGAGTTATATGTTGTGGCTTTATTTCCATTGATCAAACAATACAGTATTACAAGTAATTCATATTATTGTGAAATATATTTTCTGAATCTTATCCTTGCAGTAATTAAATAAATCATTGTAAAGTGACCCCATGCATGTGTTGATTAAACAAATCTTAATGGGAGAAGAACAGTATCTTCAGTGGCTTGGAGTGCTATGTTTTGCAAAAGATCAGGGCCTGCTCTAGGATTGAAAGGGTTTTATGTCAAAGTGCTGTCCTATGGGTCTCTTACAATCATTTCCCCTATTTGTTGTTCCATTTTTTTTTCCTGGCTCACTAATTCATATACATTGGTAGGAGAGGGAATGATAGTTTTAAGTTCTTATTTTATATGTGTGTTGGGGGGGAATCTCCATTGCCAGAAGATGTGGCTGCAATTTATCCTTCCTACAGTAATCTAGAATTACTTAATCTGCATGGTGATACTAGACAAGAAGGCATGTCCTAGACAACGCTAAAACAAAGCATAAACGAAAGTAAAGGTGATCCATTTCATTTCATAAATGTTTGTTCAGGTCAAGAACTTTTATAAAAAGTTCTTGACCTGAACAAACATTTATGAAATGAAATGGAAAAACTCGGAATAGCACGTGGCTTTTTTGTCTATGTTAAAATAAGCAAACTAAGTTCTTTGTTTTTATTAGAGCATGTTTTGGGTTGGGTTTGGGTATACCATAAGTCAATATGCACAACCAATAATGACAATTTCCCATGAAATATTTTATATTAGTCATGCTGGCTAATCCTTTAAAAATGAGTGTTTGGCCATAAGATATTATTTATTATTTCTATTATTTATTATTTCTAACTTATATCACCGCCCATCTCCCCCCACAAGGGAACTCTGGGCGGTTATCTTTAGGATATCTTCCTAAAATTTGACAGTATAGTGTATATCCAAAATGTATCTCTGTTATGTCAGTAATCTTTCATATGTCACAATCATCATTTTAACTTACATCTCGGCTTTTTTTCATATCAGTTCTCAGATTACTTTACTGGCTATTTCAATGGACAGTACTGGCTTTGGTGGATATTTCTTGTACTTGGTAAGTGCTGATCAAAAGCTTTTAATTTTTTTAATTTGACCTCCATATAAAATCCGAAGCCAATTTTAAGGAAGAGTGTCTATATTATGAATGTGTGTATATATATATATTTATCAGTATCAAGAGTGGATCTAACTGCCTGAAAAGTCTATCACAAATCAATGCTATAAGCAGAATTTTTATAGTGTGGTAAAATGCTTGAAAATTCTAAAGGTTTGACTTTGAGGGACTTGATTTCCATGCTGAAAGTGCAATAGTATGGGTGACTCAAGGTTTTGTAGTCTCTGTGGTAGTTATAGAATGATCTGAAGCTGTCTTTAGACTGGGTAGGACACATTCTTAACTTAATTATTGTTTGCTTCGGACCATTAAAGGGATGGCCTGGATATGGGAGTTCAAAAGTAGAGGTATGACTACTCCTTAAATAACTTTCTCTGGATCCAGAAGCTTATGATAACTATCACACACTTAAGATTACCAACTTTTGGGGGCAACGTGTTGGAGAAGACAGTGTCAGTGCACGGCAGCTGTTCTTAGAAGAAACATTATTTTGATCTATTCTAATCCAGATTCAAGCTTGGAAGATCTTGCTTGTTTCTCTGCTTGTTCTCACAGCACTCTTCTGAATCATCTCCATGAGATGTTGATTGGAGGCACCATTCTATAACGGTTCCATTCCTACTTACAAGTATTATTTCAGAGAGTAGTACCGGGTAACTACCTTGGCATCCTGAAGCTATACTGTGGATGCTGTACAGCAATCTCTTATAGTAGATACCTTTTAACATTTATATGAAGAAACTGAGCATCCTGAAGCTATACTGTGGATGCTGTACAGCAATCTCTTATAGTAGATACCTTTTAACATTTATATGAAGAAACTGTGAGCATCCTGAAGCTATACTGTGGATGCTGTACAGCAATCTCTTATAGTAGATACCTTTTAACATTTATATGAAGAAACTGTGAGCAGTCATTAGGAGTTTGAGATTAGCTGTCATATGTTGATGATACTCAGCTGAACCATAACACTGGAATCAGGAAAAAAGCTTGCATGTCTAGGGTGTGTGCCTGTGTGTAATAATGGATTGAGGACCAGTAGATTGAGTTTGAATCCCACAAAGATGGAGACCTTATGGATGCATGCTCCCCAGGTATAGAACTGTGGAATTTGACTGTCCTGAATGGGATTGCAATTCCTCAGAAGAAACATTATGTAGTTTGGGAGTACTCCTAAAGTTGTCATGTTTTTCGAGCACTAAGTAATCTGTTTGGCTAGAAAAGGCTATTAGTAGTTTAGTTTGGTTTACCAGCTACATTCTTACCTAGACAAGGATACTCTAGCTACCATTGTCCATGTACTAGTAACCTCATATTTGGATTACTGCAATGCACAGTGTGCAGGGCTATCCTTATATTTGATTTGGAAGCTGCAGCTGGTGAAAAACACAGTGGCCAAATTCCTTAGAGGGTCACCAGCCATGCTAATATACCTGTGGTGAAGGAACTACACTGGCTGCTAATAAGCTACTGGCTCAGCTCAAGGTTTTATAATTGGGGTGTAAAGTAATAAACAGTTTGGAACACAGGTTGCCTTGTTAGAATACCTTCCTGATTCCATATTTCTTTGATTATTAAGAACAGAAGGAAAGTCCTACTGTGGATGCCAAGAATTGTAGATTGTCATCTTTGGGTTACTAGCTTTATTGGTGGTGGGACCTTTCCTTTGCTGTCTTCTATATTATCTCAATAACAGGTCCTATTATATTAAGTTCCTTCTGAAGTCCATCTTGTAACTTGGTAGGGTCAGGTTTTGTTTTTATTTTTTCTTTCCCAACTATTTCTAATATATATGTTCTAACAGTTGGATTGTAATCCATGTAGAGCTATTTTATGAGAAGCAATATACACCCGCTCGTTTAGTGACCAAGCTCCATTCCAATGACAAAATGGTTGCTAAGTGAACACATGACAGAGAGAGATGCTGCGAAGACCACTGGTTGCCGCTGTCTCATTCAGATAAAGTTCTCTCATACAGCTACACCAGTAGCTTAGTCTTAATAATTTTGTGTAAGGACTGCATGAAAAATTCTTGCTGACAGTCCAGAAATATACCATTTTGATGAAATTGGGTGCCACTGAGAGGGCATTAGGACCAGGATAGACCACTGGTTGCTGCTGTCTCATTCAGATAAAGTTCTCTCATACAGCTACGCCAGTAGCTTAGTCTTAATAATTTTGTGTAAGGACTGCATGAAAAATTCTTGCTGACAGTCCAGAAATATACCATTTTGATGAAATTGGGTGCCACTGAGAGGGCATTAGGACCAGGAGGGGCACATCCAGCTCCCAACAAAGATCAACCACCAGAGTCACCAATACTGTTTCCATATTATGGCCAGACCTGAACCGTGACTGAAAAGGGGTCCAGATAATCTGCTTCCCCCAGTACTTTCTAAACAACCATCCCTATAAAAAGAGGACTGGAAAGAGGGTGATCGTTGTCTAATGACTGGGGAAGGCTTTTTCTGAAGGGGTTGAACCATTGCCTCCTTAAGGATAACAGGTACAACCGCTTGTATGGGAAAGGATATTGATTGCAATTTTACAGTGAAAGTTAGGTTTTTCTCCTGTCATTTGTTTTCTAAGAGCTCCGCAGTTTGGATGAAAAATTCTTGTTCCTGAAATTAAATCTTTCATTGTAAAATAAAATACCACAAATATTTAATAAAATGCAAATCAAATCACGTTATTTCCTCAGTGGCCTAATTACTAAAGTATTCGTTTCAAACTTTTCAGAAAATAATTTCATTTTTAAAGGTTTTTAAGGATGACTAAACTTTACTGAACAGGGCCTTTCACCTTTCATCTGAATTGTTATCATTTTAACTCCTCTTGCGCTTCCCACTTAGGAAGCAGTCTTTCATTTCATTTTCCATGATTCTTTGATGTAACTGTAAGTGTATCAGTACCTGCAGTAAGTGTAAAATGGCAAGTTATTGAATATTTCAATCCTCTTAATTTTATATTGATATTTAAAGTCATTGGCGATCACTCGTAGCCGACTAAGATTGTCTTCCAAAGGTAAAATTTTAACAGTGGATCCGTAAGTGGCTATAAAGGCCAATTCTGGATCCACACAACCTCCCACAATGAGGGCATAGGTTTCCGGGTGGGAGACGGTCATGATAAGGGTTTGCCTGACGTGCCTTCCTTTTAGCTCTTTTCTCCTTTTCGCCCTGTACTCGTGCTTCTTCAAAGTCCATAGCACCATTAATAAAGGCTGACCTCCAATTGAAATGCTCATGAGTTAGGGCTTCCCAGTTCTCAATGCTGATATTACATTTTTTTTAAATTAGCTTTGAGAGTGTCTTTGAATCTCTTTTGCTGTCCACCAATATTCTGTTTTCCATTCTTAAGTTGGGAGTAAAGTAGCTGCTTTGGAAGACGATGGTCAGGCATTCGAACAACATGGCCAGTCCAGCGAAGTTGATGTTGGATGATCATTGTTTCAATGCTGGTGGTTACAGTTGTCACAATTAAACCTGTTTCCATACATTGTTAGCACCAAATTTCCCTTCATTCATTGGCGATCACTCGTAGCCAAGTAAGATTGTCTTCCAAAGGTAAAATTTTAACGGTGGATCCATAAGTGGCTATAAAGGCCAATTCTGGATCCGCACAACCTCCCACAATGAGGGCATAGGTTTCCGGGTGGGAGACGGTCATGATGAGGGTTTGCCTGACGTGCCTTCCTTTTAGCTCTTTTCTCCCTTTTGCTTCAAAGTCATAGTGCCATTAATAAAGGATGACCTCCAATTGAAACGCTCATGAGTTAGGGCTTCCCAGTTCTCAATGCTGATATTACATTTTTTTAAATTAGCTTTGAGAGTATCTTTGAATCTCTTTTGCTGTCCACCAATATTCCGTTTTCCATTCTTAAGTTGGTCCTGTTACAAATTAATGTTTTTAAATATTTCATACTCTTGTTTCTGGTTTTAGGCCTCCTCCTATTTTTCCGAGGTTTTGTTAATTATCTGAAAGTCAGAAATATGTCTGAGAGTATGGCAGCTGCTCATAGAACAAGATTTTTCTTCTTGTATTAGAGGTAAGCAATGTTGCTCCCTTTATAAGTACTGTAAATACCTACAATGCATATCTGCCTCTAGTCTAGGCATGCTCTGCTGAAGTGGATGCAGAATGAATACCTATATGACTATTTTACATTTTAATGTTTTTATTACGGTAAGAGCTGTTGTGGAAAAGAAAGTTGGTAACGTGTAATTTGTGGTTTTTCTGTTGGGTTCACACACAGAAATAGGACCTGATTTTTTTCCTCTAGTTTTCCCCATTACAAGGAATTGTAGCACCCTACATACAATCTCTTTCAAATTTTCATAGTGAGGGTAAATCAGACACTTAAAATAACCTTTTAATATCTGAAAAGTTTAATGTATGTACCTTATAATCAAATCTCAAAGAAGATAATGAGTTTTAATTTAGGGATAGTTTTAAGAGTTTAATTTATTCATTATAAAAGTGTTTATACTTACAGATTTCAGAGCACTTGACATTTAAGGCCAGATATGCAGTAATACAAATTAATCCAGTGTTGTTATTCACTTATTTCAAATCTGTGATACGTGTATTGTAGGTTGAAAACAGCTTTAATAAATGTAAACTAGAAATTGCGTGGCCAGAGTGAGATTTGAAGCACAGCATTCTCAGCTTACTACTAGTTCTCACAGCGGCCATGGCTCATTGGTTTTTATTTCATATCAAAATAGTGGTTATTCTAAACTCTTCCTCTTTTGTTTCTTTCCAGACATGATCATAACTTTGGTGATGTTTAAATGTCTGGTGTCTTAAGAAATTAAAAAAAGCAATTTAGATGAATTCTCCCAAGGAGCTTAAATCCTATAATGGGGAGGGACGAGCAAAGAGAAGGAGAGATAAGAAAGGGGCAAATGCTGTTATATCTCCTTAAAGCTTAGTTACAATTGGAGATTGAGAAGATAAACCAAAGATTGTATGGAAAACTTTGGTTATAAGAGGGAATGAAGGAAAGGCTGAGGTAAGCAGACCACATACATACTCAAGATTATAGTTCAACTGGAACTTCAGTGGGCTACAATTATAAAATTGGAGATCAGTGGAAGGGACAGAGAAAAACCCTGGACTAACTTACCAAACATAATAGTTATCAGTGTTTAAAATTAATGCATTTTCTATCAATTATTAGCTAAGAGGATTTTGATGAAAAAATTTGAGCCCACCAATTTGTCATGGCTCCACATTAATTAATTCCAGTGAATCTTTTAAAATTATTGTAATAGCCAGTACTGTGACAGCAGCGTTCAAAGTACTTCATGGTGTAGATAAAAATGAAAATTGCAGTATAAATGTATTACAAAAAAAAAAAAAATAAAAGCATGCATATAATTCTACATGACAAAGAGCTTAGCATTTTAATGCAAGAGACTTGTTTAAACAGAGGGATTTGTGGCACTTTGGAAAAGTATGCAAAATTCTGCATGCCTGATAGATGGATGTTCCAGTTGGGCTGCTGCTGAAAACTCTTACTATGCTCCTAACTGATCAAGCTTCTTGTGTTTCCAAAAGAGATTCTTTTTTAATTTATTTTAACACTCACAGAAGTAGGAGAACATGAAAAGCATACAGCTCTTCGACTTGTAGACTAGTGAAGTAGTCTCTATTCCCTGAAATAGCTTCAAGCTTCTTTGTGTATATTTGACAATTTGCATAATCAAGTAGCATCTTTAATTACTAGAATATATGACAACATGTATGGATTAAGAACTTCTTGCTTATCCACTCAGTCCAGTTCATGTATACTGTAATATATCTCTTCCTTTTTTATTCACAGACTGCACCAACCAGACATTCCTTTCTCTTACCAATGTGAACTTCCAGCCAATCTGTTACCTTCCAAGTGAATAGGGAAAGATGACTACTATATCTGAAGCAGGATCCTTTTTGCCGCTTAGTGAATGACAGAGTGGTTTATGCTTAAGTGCCAGTTCTGTTCATTCTAGTAAATATTTATATTAAGCATTGCCTTTTGTCTTGCACATATATACATATATATATGTGTGTGCTAATCAGCAAGAACTTTTAAAAGAATAAAGTCCATGCATATAGTCTGCTAAGCAGCTGAATACAGTTAGACTTAACTAAATTGTGTTTGAATCTGGAATATTTTAAGGGGTAACCGTTTTCCACAGTATTATGTACTATCCATTTGTTGGTCTAATGATTTGTTGGATGCAGACAACTTGTACCAAATGGTAAACTGCTCGGGACTCTGCTGGGATGTATATTACATTCATCAAATTATGCACATAGAACATTTTTATCATACAATTTGTAGCTCTATAAATACATGTTGAAAAGCTTTCTATTGAGGGCTGAACAAGGTTGTCCCAGTACACTTTTTTGTAGTGGTTTAATTGTGTAAATTAGCCTCTTCATAGATGTTGGCAATATAATGGCGTAAAGTATATCGGACTTTTAAATCATTGCCATTTTGAAATTCAGTAGGAGCTGATTCTTGAAGAAAGCATTAAGCTACATAGATTGTACAGCTTAATAAATACTGGTTTGATTCTTACGTTATGAGAATACAGTAGTTGCTGCTATCCTGCTACCATCTTACATAATGCAGGGAACCAGAGAACAAATAGAAGTAAAATCACAATAGGGAGACTGCATCTGATTCAGTTGTCAATTTAAGGAGAGGTTCTATTTTTCAGTTCTTCCCACATTATTTGTGCATTTTTGCCTTGACAGAGAAACATGGGCTTAAGCCCCATTGGAATAATAGCTGTTCAGGTTACAGATATTTGGGGAAAAGAGGTATGCAAATTACAGCTCTTCTCATAAATTGAGCTGCATATGGGTAATTCAGCTAGATAATTGATTAATATAAGCCCCCACAAGAAAGCTTTAAGCATACTTCTATAATGCCAAAAGAATTAATATGTGGATCTGAACAAGTATATATTCTAAATGCATGACTGAAGGATGAATTTGGATCCCATTTCTGTGGAAAAATCTAAATCCATTCTCATGTTTATCATCTCATTAGCTTTAGCATAAAGAGTTGCTAGCCTGATTCTGCATTTTTCTTGCTTAGTATATCTCTGCCTCACTGTTCCCCATCTTCCTACAGCAGTGTTTCTCAACCTTGGCAACTTCAACATATGTGAACTTCAACTCCCAGAATTCCCCAGCCAGCATGCTGGCTGGGGAATTCTGGGAGTTGGAATCCACATATCTTAAAGTTGCCAAGGTTGAGAAACCCTAGCCTAGAGTTACAATGTACAACTGAAGAATAGGAATGTATGTTCTCTGAGCATTCCAGCCAGTCTTCTTTTGGCAAAGGGAAGATATAAGGGAGACCTGCACCACTCCCAGTTGAAAGGACAATGTAGTTATTCAACATGGAATATCATTTTGCATTGTTGTTAGGCTACGTGAAGACATTTACATGATTATTTAAAGAATAGCCCAAGCAGCTTTAAAAAGTTGTTCTGTTTTTCATGCCAATGAAGCTGAGCTTAGATTCATTCTTGATAGGTTTTCTTTCTTTCTTTCTTTCTTTCTTTCTTTCTTTCTTTCTTTCTTTCTTTCTTTCTTTCTTTCTTTCTTTCACAGAAATGTAAGCAATTTAGTGCTTATGATATTCACATACAATAATGATGTTTCTTTTGAGTTAACAAATATGTCTAGGGCTCTATGGGAAGGCAGTGGGAATAAATGTATTTATACCTTCGTTAAGCATCTCTGGGACTAAGCATTCTGGTATGGAGAGAGATGAACTCTCAGATGGTTGTAACAAGCCTCATCTCGGTTTCCTGCCGATCACTAATCACTCTGTATTTTTGGAGTGGGAAATGCACCTTTATTTCTTAATTTGAATTCTTGCACTCTTACATTTTCATATAACATACAGGGGAAATATGTGTTGTCTCCTTTAGTTCTGTATCAACTTTTGTATCCATTGTATGCATAAGGTGGACAATTTATATTCTTTAATATTTCAGCATTATTTTAAAAATGCTAGGATTTGGAGAGCAAATGCCCATTCCTGCTTTGAATGAAAACAAAATTCTGTTAAGAGTTCCTATGTATTTTTCTCCGAATTCTTCAGTATTTGTTCTTCCTTCCTTCCCACTCCCTCCTCTGCGTAATTTGTTTTCTGATTTTTATTTTATTTTATTTGGGTTTTGGAATAAAGGCTTCCAGTTTTTACATTAAAAAAAACTTTTCTACACCTCTTTTGTAAACAAAATGATGAATCAGCTGAACACTTTTTCCTTCGGTCTTTTTTTTTTGCAATTTCATGTGTACAATTTTGTTTCAGTTTGAAGCAGTTATTGGAGCAATGCATTGGCAAAGAATATTTAATGTTCTTTTCATATTAAATTACAGAGACCCCCCTAGCTAGCAAAAGATGCAGATATTATATAAAAGGAGAATGCAGTCATTGCCTATATATGTGGAGATAAATCATTTTATGATAAGCCTTTAGGGTTATATTACAATAGTAGAATAGGAACAACAATAAACATGACAGGAATATGAACAGTGAGAAGAGGCAATTTTCTATCACTACAGTTATGTCTTCCTATAGGCAATTAAGAATGCGAAATTATGTTCATACCCACTTTGCATCCCTGAAACTGAAATCACATTTTTCTGTAAAAGAATAGCTTCAGCTATTTTTTAAAGGCTATGGGTCATGCAATAGTATTGTTGGAGGTTTGAATTCTCAGTCTGAGAGTGAATTTATTTTAAAACAAATATATTTAATGTCTGAGAAAAAAAAAAGTACTACTAGGGCAGTATGTTGTCTTTGCAAGAAACAACATAAATGTCCATGCTGTTTGATAGTGCTATAAATAATAATATTGCCACAAGAATGCATGATTTATGTCAAGTTTATAATGATTGGATATTATTTCCAACAATTATTTCTCTTATGAAGACTAATAAAAAGCAATGGACTTGGTTTTAGGATATGTTAAGTATAGATTTAACATGTTTATTTAAACTAAATTTTAAAAATTGGATTAAATTTAAAATGGGCATTTAATAGAACAGCAACATTACAGAAATATTTAAACCTGATCTTTCTCTAGTTTTCATGACTTTCATCCATTTGTACAAGTGGATGGACCAAAATGTCTTTAGATGCTTTATCATACCTATAAGCAGGGCCTTAATGCATAACCCTGAGTTCTTTATCCAAAATTCTCATCTGTATTGGAGATCAAAATAGCACACATCCTTAACAGCCCAGTCGTAAAATTTTGCTTTGCAAATTAAACTTCAATTTCAGCTCAATCCTGACAAATGTGAAAACCAAATTAGTAGATATCTTCACTTGTAAACAGTTGGGGGAAAAATTAACAAGATTGAGATAATACACTACAAACTTTTGATGACTTCTGGCTGTATTAAATTGTTCTAGCCATGATGCAAAAAGTTATGTTTTTAGTAGATATTATGCTATTACAATAAACATTTAATTCTGTCTTCACATTTGTATTGATCTTACTTAAATGGAGTCTGTGGACATGTAATTAGATATAAATTATAATTTCTAGATAGGTGTGTTTTTTTTTTATGTAATTGAGAACTCTAAAAAAATAACAGTCACAATTTCCCATGAATTATATGGAATTCTCGGTTCCTTGATTTTTGAAATGCATGCTCTCTTCATTTGTTTCTCTTCTCATTTTCCCTCTGGCCTGGAGCATGCAGTGGTTGAAATGTAATAATTACTACTAAAGGAGAACATTTGAAAGTGGCTTATATATCAGAATATTGATGGAATAAGTAGAATCAAGGGAATTTGATTATTTTAGGTATAAAAGGTATAGCTACAAAATACATAGATCCTAATATGAATGACATTATTAGGAGGTACAGCTATGTAAGAAATAAGGTTTAGACCAGAGCTTTCCAAATTGTGTTTTCTCCCTCTATTTGCCAGTTACCAGTCAAGCTGGTTGCCATAATCTTGTTTTTTTGAGCTTTACCTGCAACCCAGGTTTTGCACTTTCTTCTTTCACCTTCGTCATAAGGCTCCTTAGCTCCTCCTCGCTTTCAGCCATCAAAGTGGTATCATCTGCATATCTGAGATTGTTAATGTTTCTTCTAGCAATTTTAAATCCAGCCTTGGATTCATCAAGCCCAGCATGTCGCAAGATGTGTTCTGCGTACAGGTTGAATAGGTAGGGTGAGAGTATACAACCCTGCCATACTCCTTTCCCAATCTTAAACCAGTCCATTGTTCCGTGGTCTGTTCTTACCGTTGCTACTTGGTCGTTATACAGATTCCTCAGGAGGCAGACAAGATGACTTGGTATCCCCATACCACCAAGAACTTGCCACAATTTGTTATGATCCACAAAGTCAAAGGCTTTAGAATAGTCAATAAAACAGAAATAGATGTTTTTCTGAAACTCCCTGGCTTTCTCCATTATCTAGTGCAGAGCTTTCCAAACTGTCGCGACACGTTAGTGTGTCGGCTGCAGTGTCTGGGTGTGTCGCAGCTGCTGCTGCCTCAGAGCCCTGCCAGGATTCCACGCAGGTTCTAGTGCCTGCCTTGTGCCTTGCTGCCTCCAAACCTGCCCTTCCAGGATTCCACGCAGGTCCTAGTGCCTGCCTTGTGCCCTGCTGTAAGAGAGTGTCGCGAAATGATGCATGTCTAAAAAGAGTGTCACCAACATGAAAAGTTTGGAAAGCTCTGGTTTAGATTATAACAATCTTGAAAACTAAGTAGAAATAAACAGCTAAGGAAAACCTGGAATGAGTGACTTTCAGTACCTTCACATTAATAAATTTATGTTCAGCAATTGGGCCTATGTATGTATCTTGGCTTCAGAGGGAAGCGGTTTTTGAGGAGTCAAGGTCTTGTCTTAATGCCAACAGATGTAAAACCGCAAAGGGGAGAAAATGAGTAGATTTTCCACTTCCAGTGTATTGCTGGCACAAGCTGTAATTTAACACTTTTTTTTTGCCAACAAAACAGAACTGGAGGGACACTTGTCAATGTGAACATGTCTATCTCATCCTTTTACAGATTAGTGATAAATAAGGCGAGGATTTCTATGACCTAAAAATGTTAGAAATATGCAAGCATTTATGACCTTAAAACTGTTTAAATATGACCAATTATACCAAAAATATGACTTTTAAAGCAAAAATATGACAGTACAATTTTTCTGAAATTAGCACCCAATTTTAAAAAAAATCTGCTTGCTCGCTCTCACTCTCACACACACAAATTAAAAGGTTTATTCTTCACTTCCAGTGCAGAAGTGCTAGTATTGAAGGAATCAAATGAACATTTTGAGAGTAAAATGGTCATCCCTGGATTAGTTTTCATTAGCAGCAGAATTGCATTGGATGACCACGTGCATCTTGAGGTTATCAAACTCAAAACTCCTGTTGTCCACCAGTATGTTCTTGTATCTGGAGAAACACCAACATCACAAAAGGTTATAGGGACAAATTTGAAAAAAACTCATCTGGAGAAAATTCTGGCTCGAAGTCTTCAAATTTTGCTTCGAGTCCATTTAGAACGTTACTTATTTTGCAAAGTGTTGAATAACCCAGATTAGATTGCAGCACTCTTTGCAGTTTATCACTATTTTTTTCCAGCCACTTCCCCCTTTGCTTGCTTTAAATCACTCTGTTTGTTTTACAATGTTCAGTGCATCACAAAGTTCCATTCCTACAGTTTCAAGGCGGGTGATTGCTCTTGATAATCCACTGAAGTTAGATCCTATATATTCTAAGTTTCCAGCCACAGTTTCAGAAAAGGAATCTTGCACAATCTTGATGGAGGAAGATTCACAACAGTCAAATTCTTTATCCGCTGCAAGGAAGCATAATTTGTGAAATAATACATGTGATAGTTTTGAAAATCATCTGGTGATGTTGGTTCACAAGAATGGACAACAAATACTAAGGAAAAAGCCATTTAGGTTCTTACACTGTTAAAATAGTTTCACTGTGATTTTAAATAAATCACGATTGGTTTAATTCTAACTATGCTGCACAAAGATAAGCCATAAATATCATTTAAAAACCACATAAGCAGCAGAAGTCAAAAGCAATAAACCAGACATCATAATGAACTTTGTGTTCTTCCATCGGTTTACAACAATTCATTCACACTTCTTTGTAGAAGTGCTACCAGTGGTGGTGGTGGTGAGAAAAGTGACTTCGGAATTTATCCAGAGGATCACTGTACATAGAACACACACTCTAGCACGTACCTTCATTTTCCAGGACCACTTATGTTTCAAACAGTGGAGAAGGTGGGGGAGGTGTGAGACTAGACTGAGGCTGCCATAACCTTAAAGATGAGACAGGCAGATAAGCAGAGGGAACAAAAGCCAGGAATCTTGTCAAAAAGATCCCTTTGGGGAGGTAGATAAAAAGGAAAAAAGGTGTTAGGGATCCAAGGAAAATTGCCACCTGAAGCAGACAAAGGAGACTAGGCCTGAGCATGCAGAACCTCCCCCTCCATCCCATTGACAGCTATCAGACTTTTCAATCAACAGGACAAGGACTTGGGGGGATAAAAGGGTTCCTAAAGCCTGCCTACTCCTGAGTCACCCTGGATCCAGACTTGACAGCTTCCGTCCCTCTCTAGCTAGTGCCTGGCAGCTTAGTTGAGAACGACATGGGTAGGTGGGGGTGAGTGTGTGTGTATGAGAAAGCAATTGTACACTATAAACAGTAAACTTTTGCTGCTACTTTAAATTCATTGGGTCTCCGTGTATTCCAAAAGAACCTGACATGCCTCAGTGTTCAGTTGGAAGTGATTTGCGTGTGTTCCTAATTATTTCCTGGCTGTTGACCAGGGATGTATGTCTTGTCTGCTGTAGTCACACCCAGGTAGAAAGCAAGGGGGGATTACAAGAACCATGTGCCTCAACAGGCTGCGGGTGTGCAAGTGAACCTGGGAGTGTGTGTAAGAGAGTAAGAGAGCTGTTCTTAAATTCCACAGAAGAGATTTATTTATTAAATTTATTATCAGGAGTAAATGGTTCCAGGAGGGGGGAGGGAGATCTGAAAAGCCAGAAGGACAAGGCCAAAGGTCCCATCAATGAGAAATGCCCTCTCATGCCACTCCAAAGGAAATGCTGCTATAGTATGTTTGCAGACTATCTTTGTTTCTTCTGGAGCAGCTGCTAGGCTTTAAGACAGAGCTTTCCAAACTGTGTCCCAACGGCTGCTGCTGCCTTCGAGCCCTGCCAGGATTCCACACAGGTCCTAGTGCCTGCCTTGTGCCTTTCTGCCTCCAAACCTGCTGTGATTCCATGAAGGTCCTAGTGCCTGCCTTGTGCCCTGCTGTAAGAGTTTGTCGCGAAATGATGCCCTGCTGTAAGAGTGTCTCGAAATGATGCATGTCTAAAAAGTGTGTCACCAACATGAAAAGTTTGGAAACCTCTGCTTTAAGAGAATCAGCTCAGCTGCAGAAGTGTTCCCCAACTCTGACAATGGCACAGGGAACCCAGTGTGGCTCTGATCTCAGATAAGTGGAACCTATACATTTGGAACGGGTTGAAAATGAAACAAAAACATTGAAGATGGGGTTTTCAAGAGGTAAGGATGTTTTTAGACAAGTCAGAAATATAAACAAAATATTTCCCTGTATTCAATAAGCAGAAGTGTTCCCCAACTCTGACAATGGCACAAGGAATCCAGTGTGGCTCTGATCTCAGATAAGTGGAACCTATACATTTGGAACGGGTTGAAAATGAAACAAAAACATTGAAGATGGGGTTTTCAAGAGGTAAGGATGTTTTTAGACAAGTCAGAAATATAAACAAAATATTTCCCTGTATTCAATAAATGGGCACTGTCCTTTTGATTTTTAAAATATAAAATAGACTTCCAAATAAATTTGGCTGTGTTCTCTGGTGTGGCGTCATTAGCTGGCACCTACCATATGGGTTTACAACTTGAGGAGGTCCTAATCATCTCATGAAAAAGGATTTCATAAATAAATCTGAATTTCACACAAAATTACATCAAACCATCTGTTTCCCAGTTTCCTCTAATGATAAGAACCAGAGCATGAAGTCCAAAATGGCTCAAAATATTTCCTTTTCTACCAAAAACCCTATAGGAGCAGAAGCAGAATATTGTTAGATGGAGAAAAGAGGTTTGTGAGGAAGAAATACTGGGGAGTAAGCTGAGTGCCCGATGGAAGTGGGACATAAAAAGGAAGAAAATTGGGGCTGTGAAGCAATGCGGTGGCCTGCGTGAAGTTGAAAGGAGGAGTGAACAAGGGTGTGGAGTTACATTTCATAGAGGACTAAGATTATCTTTTGGCAGCCCTCCTGAGCTTTTTAAAAATTGCTGGCAGAATTGTAACTGCTTTCTTCTGCTCTGAGTTAAATAAGCCCAGAAAAACTGTTGTACCTTTTCTGCCACCCATGTAGATTTATTCCAAATATGCTGGTTCTATTTACCATCAAATCTAAACCTGCACACCTAATTATGATGGATCATAAATGGGTCCTACTGCCATGCAGTGTATACAGGTC
Source organism: Charina bottae (assembly GCA_023362775.1). Lineage (NCBI taxonomy): Eukaryota > Metazoa > Chordata > Lepidosauria > Squamata > Charinaidae > Charina > Charina bottae. The sequence continues at coordinate 27,339,678 of JALMGJ010000004.1, read as the reverse complement.
CAAGAACTCTACCTTTTAAAACAAAACTCAGCTTGGCACTGGCCAATAAAGAAGAGGATGCCAATTTAGGTACATGATTTTCTTCCCTTAATTTCTTTGCTAATAACTAAAGAAACAGGTGGGTGAAAAAAGAAGCAGTATGGTCTTGTAGTTTCCACCTATGCACTGCCTACTGAATATGCAAAGAAGCTGCAGGGCTAGACTGCTGAAGGAACCCCAGGCACTGGAATCTTAGAACAATGTGTACTTCAACTCTGATTATTGATTTTATGCCTTACATTTTCCAAATGAAATGTGGCTTTGATCTTACAACCAGGTGAGCCATTCCCTTTCTCTCTTTCAAGTTAATATATTTAGTATTTTAATGACGATAACCCATTGGCAGAATGGAGAACTTTACTGGAATTATTCTTTTATCTGCTAGTCTGTATTTTACTAGAATACAGTTATAAGAAATGGTGCTGAATGACTTTAACAAGTAGTGAGTATGTGTGTGTCTCTGTGTTTTTTCTTTTGGTTGAGTACAGGACGACATTTTTTTTTTGGGGGGGGGAACACAGTTGCCCACATATTTACACAGGATAAACAATAACCAGTTGCTTACTGAGTATCCAGATGACAACCTAATGGAAAATGAGTTTATTAAGCTTTAGTCATCTGATCTATAGAGAAGAAGCCTTCATGGAATCAGCTATATAAGCATTTAATGAATGACCTATTGGCGAAACAGCTTTCCTAACTGGTAACTGTAAATATAGGAACTTTTATTTCCCATTTATAATCTATCTTCTGTTTCCCCTCTGGATGGAAGGAACATGACTAAGGAAGAAATGGCATAAAGTTCATAATATTAACACTGGTTAATATTGCAAGCATCAGGCAGTCACAGTTTTTCTTACCAAGTTTTATCGGAAAGACAAGGAAAAAGAGGGAGCAGGGGTGAAAGAAAGGAAGGAAGAGAGAGGAAGGAAGGAAGGATTGGATTGCTTTTGTATTTAGCTTTAGAGAAAACTACTGATTTCAATATTGTTGATTATTTGTGCTTAATAATAACTGTTTAAAGTTATTATTTAGATAGCCACTATCTCACTAAGCTGTACCCAAGTAACCACTTCGGTATTTATTGGCTTTGTAGGCTGTGAGCTAGAAGATTATCTATGTTTAACAACTTGATCTCTCCCAATTTTGAACTTTAAATAAGCTATATTTTGTTTCCTACCTCCAGAAAAACCAGACTATATTTAACTATTTGCTTCTCAAACCTTAATTTTCTTCAGTCATTTTTAATTTGGTGCAGGAGGCGAGCTAGATATATTTCTTCAAGGAATTGTTATTATATGTATAAATAATGTGTTTTCAGCTCTCAGAAAGTGTATGAATGTAAAAACAGATGCCTCAAAACTCCACATTTCTACTCCAATATGTCAGCTATTGCTTCAGTTACAGTATATTAATTAGTGTAATGTGGCATGTGGTTGAGTGAGTGTCATTTGCAACCATTAAATGGTGAAAATAACAACATTTTTCTCTCCTGCTCATACCAGTTCCATATGTGCATCTAATTTAACTACATTCTGGGACAAACCACACAGTTATATTAACTATATTATTGAGTCTCAAAGCTGTCTGGGTTTTATTAGGACTGTAACACAGGGTGAAGGTAATTTTAGTTTTTATCATGCATGCTACTCTGATGGAAATGACTCTTGACTGCAGCTGTTCCTATTCCCCCCCCCCCCCCCCAAAAAAAAATCTGGTATTGGAAAGTAGGAGAATTTCCCTCTGAATGCAAACAGGAAACAATATTTTTACAAGGAAAAGTATGATCTTTCATTTCCGTGTATTACAATCCAGATCTCATCATCCATGCATATGCTGACATACTGTACATGGTTGTTGTGGGTCATCCGGGCTGTGTGGCCGTGTTCTGGAAGTTGTGGTTCCTAACGTTTCACCAGCATCTGTGGCCAGCATCTTCAGAGGGCAGGAGCACAGACTGTCTGTGCTCCTGCCCTCTGAAGATGCTGGCCACAGATGCTGGCGAAATGTTAGGAACCACAACTTCCAGAACACGGCCACACAGCCTGGAAGACCCACAACAACCATCCAACTCCGGCCGTGAAAGCCTTCGACAATACATACTGTACATGCTTTGTCACATGCTGTCACAGGGCCAAATGTGCTTGATGCAAAAGGAGCTTTATTGAACAGTTGCACTTCTGAACCGTTGTAGAGGCAAATCTGGAAACAAAACACACACAAAAAAAACATTTTCTTCTTTGCATTCTGTTCCAAAGAGCCAGTTTGCTGAGAAATATCAGGATATGATCCTACATTATATACCTTAAAATCTCACCACAAATAGGATTGAGTGGAATGGAAACAAAACTGAATGGAAATGAAAACCCGCACAATAAGCAGATTCAATTTCTAGCTTGTATTGTGGCTGCATTAAAAATCCTTCACATTTCTCAGTAAAGACTATTATAAACTGATAGTGTTTAATCGTGTAAGAAATGTTAAAAAAATTGATTAAGTACACGCTACAGATGAGTAACTTTATTTTGAACATCTTTGTTTACTCTTAGCATCATTTCAACACCAGTGGCACATTTTTGGCAGAATGTTCAAGCTGGATTATTCTTTCTTCACGTGACTCAATCACTAAGGCTTTTAACTTCATTTATTTATTTTATTTATTTATACTTCAACTTTTATTACCGCACCATCTCCCCCAGAGGGGACTCTGGGTGGTTCATCACTGTTTGAACTACAGAACTGAGACTCTGTTTCTCTCCAAAAAGTTCTGTTGTTTTATCTGATGAATTCAGTCATTCTAAAAGGTAAAATCATTATAAAGTGACAGTCAACTCCTCATAATGTTATTTCATCTTATTTCCTCTGCTACTTTCTCTTTTTTTGGTCAGGAAGAAATTAATCTTTTGGCTGTTCTTCAGCTTGACCTCTGAGAAACATTTCTCCCTCAGAGGAGGGTGAATCCTGCTTTCTCTCTCTCTACTTGACTTAGGACCCATAATTTATCACCATAGTGCAATATTTTAAATGAAAAAGACAAAAGGAATGTTCTGCTTAACAATTAAGCAAAAGCAATAAAAAGATGAGGAGCCAGTCCCTTGAATTGGCAGAGAACCAAAATAATGAATTAGCACTTCACTATAAGTGAGTAAAAAAGGGGTGTGGTGGCTCAGTGGGTAAGATGCCAGGCTTGTCGATTGGAAGATCGCAAGTTCAGAGGTTCGAATCCCTAGCCCTGCGTGACGGAGTGAGCTCCCGCACTAGCTTCAGCTCTTGCCAACCTAGCAATTCGAAAACATGCAAATGCAAGTAGATGAATAGGTACCACTTCGGTGTGATGGTAACAGTGTTCCGCACACGTCATGCCGGCCACACGACAGTGGAAGTGTCTTCAGACAGCGCTGGCTCTTTGGCTAACAAACAGAGATGAGCACCACCCCCTAGAGTTGGACACAACTGTGCAGGGGAAACATTTACCTTTTTTTAATATCTACTCTAACACTTTCATCTGCCAACAGAAGTCCCTCCTGCCTCGAGGACAATCTTATTTATTCCTTTCCGTCAGACCAGAATAGTCCAGGAGCGTCACAAAAAATTATCCCAGCTGACATTGCCCTACACAGGAAATTATTTCCTCAATTTTCTGATTTTATTAATGTACAATTTTACTTTGTTCTTCTAGCCTTCTTACATTACAACTGGGTTTTATTTATTTATTTCTTATTCGAATTTATAATTCGTCACACTGCGCTCGGGTCTCGAACCACCTAACTTGCGACCTTCTGATCTACAAGCCTGGCATCTTAACCACTGAGCCATCGCGCCCCCAACTAGAGTGGATATAAGTTACTATAAAAAGGGTGCTGAAGGAGCAATGGGCTAGGGTATCAGGTTTCTCCAGAATTCAGAAACAAATTTGATCTGCAAAATGTATATTTTAATATTTTCCCTCCAATAATGCAGAGGGCAAGGCATTAAGGCAGGCTAGAGAGAAAGCTCTGAGGTATAATGGGCAGGAGAAGTTGAATGAATAGTTTGCTGGCATGACTTTTTATTATAACTCTCGCTTTCGAAAGCCCCAGGGCTAGAGTGCTGTTACCTGAGAAACCCCATTGACATAAATTTATGAATCAGCCCAATAAATTTATTTATTTATTTCTCACATTTCTACACCTCCCATCTCGCAAGCGACTCTGGGCGGTTTACAATTCAGTTAAAATAACAAGAGATTAAAATAATAAAAACAAGTACATCATAAAAATATAAATATAAAATACAAAAAAATATTTTAAATTTATACAAAATATAAATTCCTCGGGGCCACATCACGGCACCAACCACCCCCATGATTGACTATCCCCCCTCCCACCCCAAGCGAGGTGGCAAAGCCAGGTTTTCACTCCCTTTCGGAAGGCCGGGAGATGGGGGCCTGCCTTACCTCCGGGGTTAACATGTTCCACAGGGTGGGGGCCTCGGCAGAGAAGGACCTCTTCCTGGACCCTGCCAATCAACAATCCCTCATGGACAGGGTCTGTAACATGTCCTCTCTGCCTGACTGGGTGGTACAGGTCGATGTAATGGGGGTGAGGTGGTCCCTCAGGTAACCTGGACCCCTGCCATGTAGGACTTTAAAGGTGATAACAAACAGCTTGAATTGGACCCACAAGCAAACTGGGACCCAATGCAGCTTGCGCAGCAAAGGTGTTATATGCGCCATCCTTGGGGCTCCTAAAACTGCTTGCATGGCCGCATTCTGAACCAGCTATAGATTCTGGATGCTCTTCAAGGGTAGCCCCATATAGAGCGCATTGCAATAGTCTATTCGGGAGATGACTAGGGCATGAGTAACTGACCAGAGGGCTTCCTGATCCAGGAAGGGGCATAACTGGAGCACAACATGAAGTTTAAGTCAAAAATAGAGCCAGCATACATGGGCCTTAAAATCCAAGGGAATCAGCCCAATTTCTGAATGAAGTGCTGCATTTGGAACACAGCGGAGTACTCCAAATAGCCCTCTTAAGAATTTGGGCTGTACTGCATCTAGGGTCTTTAGGTTATTGTATGTGCATACATGTAAGCAGTATAACATTTGGGAGATTGATTTAGCTTTAAAAAGTCTTACAGCAGAGGGTATGTTCTTAACTCCTCTGGTATGAGAAAGCCAAGTATAGCCGTAGCACTATTATTGGCCTTATCAGAGATAGATTTAATTTGTTCCTGCCAGATTACCGAATGCTATACTATGCTGAGATATTTAAAATATGAAACTTGGTCTAGAGTATTATTACAATATTTATCTGCCCTCAATGTTTACAATGTCTCAATCCTATTGAAAAGACCATAATTTTTAGTTTTGGGCTAGTTAATTGTAAGCAATTCTTCTCTACAGTAATCAGCTAGGGCCCGTAGACTTTTTCTAAGACTAACCTGAGAGACAGAATAGCTGCATGATCAGCATGCAGGAGTATGGCCAACTGACTGTTAAGTGTTTGGGGGAGGAATTCCACTTTAGCTAAAGCAGTGATCGTTGAGTTGACACATGTGTGTGTCTCTGTTTCTGCGCACGCATGCATAGGGGCACCAGGATACAGCCCTGCTTCATGCCTTTCTGGATGAGTGTTATCATTTTTGTTGTTTATTCATTCAGTCGTTTCCGACTCTTCGTGACTTCATGGACCAGCCCACACCAGAGCTTCCTGTTGGCTGCTGCCATCCCCAGCACCCCCACGATCAAGTCCATCACCTCCAGAATATCATCCATCCATCTTGCCCTTGGTCGGCCCCTCTTCCTTTGGCCTTCCACTTTCCCTAACATCAGCAGCATCTCCAGGGTATCCTGTCTTTTCATTATGTGGCCAAAGTACTTCAGTTTTGCCTTTAATATAATTCCCTCAAGTGAGCAGTCAGGCTTTATTTCCTGGAGTATGGACTGGTTTGATCTTCTTGCAGTCCAAGGATCTCTCAGAATTTTCCTCCAACACCACAGTTCAAAAGCATCTACCTTCCTTCGCTCAGCCTTCCTTAGGGTCCAGCTCTCGCAGCCATAGGTTACCACAGGGAATACCATTGCTTTAACTATGCAGACCTTTGTTGTCAGTGTGATGTCTCTGCTTTTAACTACCGTATTTTCCAGCGTATAAGACGACTGGGCGTATAAGACGACCCCCAACTTTTCCAGTTAAAATATAGAGTTTGGGATATACTCGCCGTATAAGACTACCCCTCTTCAAAACCTGCAGCTTGCTCCGCCCCGGGGTGGAAAATATCCACGCCAATCAGCTGTGTGGTGGGGAAGCGGAGTAGAAAGTAAAAAACTGCAGGGAGAAAACAGGGAAGCGGAGTAGAAAGCGAATACCGTAGTAATGCGAAGCGCAGCAGCGCGGGGTGTGTGTGTGAAGGAGAATATTGGGGGGAGGGGGGAGAAAGCTTTAACGATTTAAAGAAAGCTTTAATTACCTGGGCAAGGCAGAGGGGTGAAGAATACATTTCCAAGCTTTAGCGGAACAAACCATGAAGGAGGAGGAGGAGGAGGAGGAGGAGGAGGGTGATGGGGGGAAGTTTGAAAAAGCAGATCCAAGCGCAAAAGTTACTGAGTGAGTACTGAGCAACTCCACTTCCCCGCCGCACAGCTGATCCCTGCCGCACAGCTGATCGGCGCCGAGAATTTCCACCCGGGCCCTCCCCCCCAATACATCTCCAAGCTTTAGCAGAACAAACCATGAAGGAGGAGGAGGAAGAGGGTGGTGGTGATGATGGGGGGAGGTTTGAAAAAGCAGATCCAAGCGCAAAAGTTACTGAGTCATTTCAGCCTCCCTCCCTCTCGCTCTCTTTCCCTGGCGATGGATCAGTGCGGGGGGGTCCCACCCTTCGCTCCCTCCCTCCCTCCCTTGCCGTTTCCTCCCTTCCCTCCCAACCCCCCCCCCCCCGGCACTGATCTATCACCAGGGAAAAAGAGCGAGAGGGAGGGAGGCTGAAATGACTCACTAACTTTTGCGCTTGGATCTGCTTTTTCAAACCTTCCCCCATCATCACCACCACCCTCTTCCTCCTCCTCCTTCATGGTTTGTTCTGCTAAAGCTTGGAGATGTATTGGGGGGGAGGGCCCGGGTGGAAAATCTCGGCGCCGATCAGCTGTGCGCCGGGGATCAGCTGTGCGGTGGGGAAGTGGAGTTGCACCCGCCCTATAAGACGACACCGGCGTATAAGATGACCCCCGACTTTTGAGAAGATTTTCCTGGGTTAAAAAGTCGTCTTATACGCTGGAAAATATGGTATTTTATCGAGATTTGTCATTGCTCTCCTCCCAAGAAGTAGATGTCTTCTGATTTCCTGGCTGCAGTCTTGGATTCCTCAAGCCCAGCACGTCGCATGATGTGTTCTGCGTACAGGTTGAATAGGTAGGGTGAGAGTATACAACCCTGCCATACTCCTTTCCCAATCTTAAACCAGTCCCTTGTTCCATGGTCTGTTCTTACCGTTGCTACTTGGTCGTCATACAGATTCCTCAGGAGGCAGACAAGATGACTTGGTATCCCCATACCACCAAGAACTTGCCACAATTTGTTATGATCCACACAGTCAAAGGCTTTAGAATAGTCAATAAAACAGAAATAGATGTGTTTCTGAAACTCCCTGGCTTTCTCCATTATCCAGCAGATATTGGCAATTTGGTCTCTAGTTCCTCTGCCTTTTCTAAACCCAGCTTGTACATCTGCCAATTCTCGCTCCATGAATTGCTGGAGTCTACTTTGCAAGATCTTGAGCATTACCTTACTGGCCTGTGAAATAAGTGCCACTGTTCGATAGTTTGAACTTTCTTTAGTGTTTCCCTTTTTTGGTATGGGGATATAAGTTGATTTTTTCCAATCTGATGGCCATTCTTGTGTTTTCCAAATTTGCTGGCATATGGCATGCATCACCTTGACAGCATCATCTTGCAAGATTTTAAACAGTTCAGCTGGGATACGTCGTCTCCTGCTGTCTTGTTATTAGCAATCCTTCTTAAGGCCCATTCAACCTCACTCTTCAGGATGTCTGGCTCTAACTCACTGACCACACAGTCAAAGCTATCCCTCATATTATTATCCTTCCTATACAGATCTTCCGTTTATTTATTTATTTATACAATACAATATACTAAATATAATAAATATAGTTTAAATTAAAACCAAGTGGTTGATGGTTTGCAGTGCTGCTGAAGACTATTTAAAATATTTGGGGTGGCTCTAAGCGTTCAGCCATCCCCAAGTCTGACCACTTTCCCTCTTGCCCCAGGCGAGATCACAGAGCCAGGTTTTCAATTTTTTTCTGAAGGCCAGGAGTGAAGCGGTCTGTCTTATCTGTGGGGGAAGAATGTTCCATAGGGCAGGTGCCGCTGCAGAGAAGGCTCGCCTCCTAGACCCCGCCAGATGGAACTCTTTCATAGAGGGGGTCCGTGGCATACCCTCTCTGCAAGATCTGGTAGGATGGGATGTTGTAATGGGGATGAGGCGGTCCCTCAGATAACCTGGGCCCATGCCATGTAGGGCTTTAAAGGTAATGACCAACACCTTGAATTGGACCCAGAAGCAAACTGGCACCCAATGCAGCTCACGGAGCAGAGGTGTTACATGTGTCGATCTTGGTACACTTAAAACTGCCTGCGCAGCCGTATTCTGTACCAGCTGTAGCTTCCGGATATTCTTCAAGGGTAGCCCCATGTAGAGCGCATTACAGTAATCTATATGGGAGACAACCAGGGCATGAGTGACTGTTCGAAGGGCCTCTCGGTCCAGGAAAGGGCATAACTGGCGCACACACGAAGTTGAGCAAAGGCCTTCCTGGCCACGACTGCCACCTGCTCTTCGAGCAGGAGTCGTGAGTCCAGGAGGACCCCCAAGTTACGCACCGGGTCTGTCTGGGGTAGTGCAACCCCATCCAGAACTAAAGATGACAAATTCCCAGAAACCAAGGGACCATTAATCCACAGCTACTCCGTCTTACCAGGGTTCAGCTGAAGCCTGTTTTTCCCCATCCAGACCTCTACAGCCCCCAGGCACTTGGACAGGGTGGTCACTGCATCACTTACTTCACCCGGGATGGAGATATATAAGTATCATCTGCATATTGATGATACTTCAGCCCGTGGTGACGGATGATCTCACCCAGCGGTTTCATGTAGATGTTAAAAAGGAGCGGCGAGAGCACCGAACCCTGTGGCACCCCACAAAGAAGGGCCCGTGGGTTGGATCTCTCGTTCCCTATTAACACCGACTGGGATCGGCCCTGAAGGAAGGAGGTGAACCAGCGCAAAACCACGGCGCCCACCCCCAACTCCCTGAGCCGTCCCAGAAGGATACCGTGGTCGACAGTATCGAACGCCGCTGAGAGGTCAAGAACAGCGAGAATGGATGCACTGCCTCCATCTCGCTCCCGCCAAAGATCATCCATAAGCACGACCAATGCAGTTTCTGTCCCATGACCCGGCCTGAAACCTGACTGAAAGGGGTCCTGATAACCCGTTTCATCCAGAATCCTCTGGAGCTACAATGCCACCACCTTCTCAACCACCTTCCCCAAAAAGGGAAGGTGGGAGACTGGATGAAAATTATCCAGTATAGTGGGGTCCAGCGATGGCTTCTTGAGGAGGGGGATAATAAATATTCTTGCCACCTTTTCTTGATCTCTTCTGCTTCTGTTAGGTCCTTGCCATCTTTGTTTTCGATCATATCCATTTTTGCCTGGAATTTACCTCCGATGTTTCTAATTTTCTGGAAGAGGTCTCTTGTCCTTCCTATTCTATTGTCTTCTTCCACTTCTGCGCATTGTTTGTTTAAAAATAATTCCTTATCTCTTCTGGCTAACCTCTGGAATTTTGCATTTAATTGGGCATATCTCCCCTTATCACTGTTGCCTTTTGGTCTTCTTCTTTCTTGGGCTACTTCCAGTGTCTCAGCAGACAGCCATCTTGCCTTCTTGGTTTTCTTTTTATTTGGGACATTTTTTGTTGCCACCTCCTGAACAATGTTGCAAACTTCTGTCCATAGTTCTTCCAGGACCCTATCTACTAAATCTAGTCCCTTAAATCTATTCTTCACCTCCACTGCATATTCAATAGGAATATTAGTGAGCTCATATCTAACTGATCTGTGGGTCTTCCCTATTCTCTTTAGCCTGATTCTAAATTTTGCAATAAGAAGTTCGTGATCTGAACTAGTCAGCTCCAGGTCTTGTTTTTACCGACTGTATAGATGTCCGCCACCTTTGGCGGCAAAGGATGTAGTCAATCTGATTTTGGTGTCGACCATCTGGTGAAGTCCATGTATTAAGTCGTCTTTTAGGTTGCTGGAAGAGAGTGTTTGTTATGCACAGTGAATTGTCTTGGCATAATTCTATCAGCCTATGTCCTGCTTCATTTTGTTCTCCTAGACCATGCTTACCTGTAATTCCAGGTGTCTTAGATGTATTATCCAGTAGGTGCTGCAGATCCTCATAGAACTGATCTACTTCTGCTTCTTCAGCATCTGCGGTTGGGGCGTATATTTGGATCACTGTGATGTTCAATGGCTTACTCTGAATTCGAATTGAGATCATTCTATAATTTTTTGGATTGTATCCAAGCACTGCTTTAGCCACTTTATTATTAATTATGAAGGCTACTCCATTTCTTCTGCAGTCCTCTTGTCCACAGTGGTAGATCTGGTGGTCATGTGATGTGAAGTGGCCCATTCCAGTCCATTTCAGTTCACTGACACCCAAAATGTCTATATTTAATCTTGCCATCTCACCAATAACCACATCCAATTTGCCCTGACTCATAGATCTTACATTCCAGGTTCCTATGGTGTGTTGATATTTAGAACATCGGATTCGTCGTTCACCACCAGCACCGTCGGCCGCTAGCCATCCTTTCCACTTTGAGCTAGCTGCGTCATCACATCTGGGGCTAGTTGAACTTATCCTCTGTTCCTCCCCAGTAGCATTTTGACCATCTTCTGACCTGGGAGTCCCATCTTCCAATGGCATACCGACATATCTCTGGTTTTACTAATCCATTTAGTTTTCACGGCAAGAATACTGGGGTGGGTTGCCGTTACCTTCCCCAGGGATTGTATTTAGTCTGACCTCTCTGCCATGACCTTCCCGTCTTGAGTGTCCCTTCACGGTTTAGCTCATGGCGTCATTGAAGTACTCAAGCTCCAGCACGACAAAGTAATGATCTCCTTTGCTGGAGAGTGTTATCATGCAACATCCTAATTAGGCAGAGTAGCCTCTGATCTATAGATGATTGGCTGACACCCACCATATTATTATGATAGCTTTCACCAGAGCCTTTCTCTAGCTATAGAAACAAATGCTGATTTTAGATCAATAAAAGTGACACACAGGGAGTGTGTGTGCACAAACATGTATTTCTCCTGCAGCGTAGCACATTGATCCATGGTTTATCTCCCCTCCCTAAAGCCTGATTATAATTATGAATGATGAACATAAAATATATTGCTTATTGTACAACAGCTTGGTTAATTATTATCAGGTTATTCCACCGATTGAAGTAAGCTTTGTGTACTTCCCAGAGGCTGTAATGTGTGAAAATTCATGAAAATTGGGACTTGACTTGAAGTTTGGATTCTTTTAAATATCTTGGAATAGTTTTCCCAAGAAAAAGTATCTGTTTGTAGATATAAATATTTTGAGCTGTCTATCTCAAATTAATATTGATATAAATGGTTAAAAATCCCAATGAATTTAAGGGGAATGGTAATGTTGCAAATAGTAACTCCCTTGATATTGAATTTATCGGACCTGAACACCGTAATTTTACAAAAAAAGCACCCTGCTTGGAACTGCCTATATTCTTAGATGCTACCTTAATAATTACCTTAATTAATTACCTCTCCTTGGTTAGGACTTGAATTATTAAGTTTCCACCAGTCTTAGACTGTGAATCTAACTAGATTATCAATAATAATATTAATAATAATGCAATTTCATGGCACATAGTTGTGAAATTGCCAGGAAACCCAGTGTTTCCTGAAGGACTAAAGTTTGAAATGATTGAGGCACTGCACTGCTTTAATACTGAACTGGAGAAATGCTTGTGTAGCCAATTAAGGGACAATACAGAAATGCCAATAGGCACCCCCATTTTTGTTCAAAGTGCCATGTAATTTCATTAGTGCTTTTCCCCCATTTTATTCTTTACAGATTGAGGGTCCTCATTTTTCAGCGGTGAAATGCTTCAATTTCCTCAGTCTCTAGCAAAGAGGTGATTTGGTGAAGCTCCATAGAAAAGTGGTCCTATTTTTGTTCTCTGGAGATGATAAAATGAAGGGAAGCCTTGAAGAACAATCAGACCAATACAAAGATTCAGTTAATGTCTCTGTGTAGATAAGAACAGTGGAGAAGCAAGGAGTCTCCACCAATTACAGTATGAGAAAAAACAGATGGAAATAATAAAAGATTCTATCTATCTATCTATCATCATCATCATCATCATCATCATCATCATCATCATCATCATCTATGTCTATGTCTCTGGAAGAGTATGTTGGACTAACTCCCATGATCTCTAGTCAACATATAGGATGATGGGAGTTGCAATCCAGTCCTACTAGAGATTAACTTAAAAAAGGCTGCTCTAGCAACGTGAGCATTTTAATATAATGTCTGTTTCTAAACAAAGAATTTTAATTTATATTCTCATGTTACAGAAAAGAGTTACAACCAATGAGAGCAGTTACCTATAAGGAAAGACCAGGGAATGAAGGGCTCTTTAGCTTAGAAAGGAAATAGTTGGGGAATACGATAGGTAATAAAGTCATGCATGGTGTGGAAAATGGGAGAGATTTCCTCTTTCACAATATAAACCAGAGTCATCAACTGAAACTAAATGCAGGAAAATACAAGGAAATGCTCTTATTATTTCTTAGCTTTATATCCCATATTTCCTTCAATTTCAATGCTTTTAAAATGAAACTGGGCAAATTCATGCAGGAAAGGGCTATCAATGGCCTGGTGAAGCAACATTCTTTGAATGCTAATTATCGGGGACAATTTAGGGGCTACAAATAGTACAGTGTCGGTGTTTCTAGCCATCTCACTATGCAAACTAGCTCCAGTTTTAGAGATGGGAATTGGCTGGTATTTTTCCATGCCACCTGCAATGCTTTTCATATCTGTTTTGTATGTTGAGTGAACACTCAAACAGAGGGTCTGTGACAGCAAATGCCCAATGTTCAGTATCTGCACCCACATGTGGGGGCTTTTCTGAAAATCAAACCATGTTTAGGGAAACTAGTTTGTCTCTGCTTCTGCCTCCCATCTTCAGTAGAGCAGCAGCAATATTGCATATTGTTGGAAGGATTCCTGGGATTTTCCTTGAGCCCTTAAGAAAAGTGTAATATAAATGCTGGTTATTTCTAAACAAAGAAGAGCAAATGTAAGTGCAGAAGACAAACCACTTGACTTTTGGTTTGCAAACTTAATAAAATAATATTTTATCAGCCATAAGTAAGGTTTCCCTTTCCAGTCGTTTCCAGCTCTAGGGGGCGGTGCTCATCTCCGATTCTCGGCCGAGGGAGACAGTGTTGTCCATAGACGCTTCTGTGGTCATGTGGCCAGCATGACTAAACGCTGAGGCGCACGGAACACTGTTATCTTCCTACCGGAGTGGTACCTATTTATCTACTTGCATTTTTACATGCTTTTGAACAGCTAGGTTGTCAGGAGCTGGGCGAGAACGGGAGCTCACCCCATTACACGGTGCTTCCAGGTCTTGACCTGCTGACCTGCTGTCCTTTCTGCCTTATTTGTCTGATTCATACATTGCAAGGAAATTTGGGCAGCAGCAAACTTGTGCTTTTTTTTCTTTTTCTTTTAATGAAAACTTTCTTCCCTGATGTATTGTCTGAAGCGTTAATTTTGGGGTTTATAAAATACCCAGAATTTACAAGTAGATTAATTATACAGGAGTGGCTAGAGGTATATAGGTGAGAGTTGATATTTTCTGCAAGTCATCCAATTAGCAGCCATTGTAGAAGGTATGATGTGACTCATATTACAGGTGCTGTAGGTTAGCTGGGTGTGGCAGATAATTTGTTTGACCTATAATGTGATTGGTCAATATTTGTATAAAAGTAGTGAAGCTTTAGTGTTCACTCTCTTCTCGTTACTTTATCTCATCTGTATCTGTGTTGGACGTTACTGGACTGTATTTTGGAATGCGTATGTATATAGAGTAAATAGACTATTTTATCTAATCTCTGCTTGAGTGTCTATTTACTGCTTAGAACGTATACCTTTGATGTCTTGGAGAAGCACTGCCCCCCCCAGCGTTGCGTGCTCTGACAGTTAAGTTCAACCTAATCAGAGCAAATGTCCTGAAGTTCTGTGATCATTTATTTGTGTAAATCTTAAAACCACCACATGACCTGGCTGCAGATACAAATGGCAACAGTGTTACAGGTCAGGAATGAGGCTAATTGGCAAAATTTAGAAGGCAGCTCACAACATTTCTGGTTGTAGTACTTCTGATGTTCAATCTCTTACCTTCGTGGCACTGACAGCCAAATCAAACATGGTGTTAACTGAATTTAATATACACACTTTCAACAATATAAATAAAAGCTCGGGAATGGGTTAATAATTATGAGGACTGCTGCAGCATGGAAGGAACTAAAGTTTAATCTTATGTCCTTTACTAGAGTCCTGGAGAAACTCATTCCTTTCATGCTGCTATTTCCACTGTGAATAAATCATCCATTAATGCAAGCAGGGGAAATTCCACCCAATGCAACTTGACTTTAAACATTCTCTATTTCCAAATTTCCTTATGTATGACAATTTTATAGATTCTGATCTTGCTTAATAAATATTTGTCAAAAAAAGCTGAATTCTACAATTCATATAGACTATGCACAATACACACACACACACACACACAAACACTTTTTGCTCTGTCTCTGCAAGACAGGAAGAAAAAGGAGCAATATGGATCCTCATCCTGTCTACAGAAGTATTTTAAGGCAGCAGTGACATGTAGAATTAAGTGCAGTTTTATATATATAATTTTTCAGAAGTAACTTCTAATAGGTTCAGTGTAGCTTATCCCATAACAGGTTGCATTAGGGTGCAACACTAATGGGGACTAAGTCCCACTAAAATCAATCAGGATTTGCAGCCTAGTCTTACCCATACTTTCCTGGAAGGAAGTCATCTTTCTATCAACTTGTATTTTATGTTTATTACCTACATTTTTCTAAGCCATGTTTATATCCATAACACATACAGTAGAAACTTGCTTTAAGCACGTATGAGTTGCAACACATGAACACAGAGGATTTTCCAAAAGTTGAAATGCAGTAGGTTTTCCTGCAGTTGTAAAGAATGTATATCTGTTCGATATATAATTTCTACACCAGTAGGAAGTTTCTCTTCAACAAGGTGTATAATCATAGCGATGAAGATAGCGAATAAGGTTGGAGCAATAACACATCCCTGTTTAACGCCGGATTCCACTTTAAATGGATCGCTTTGAGAGCCATTGTTATTCAGGATTGTTGCCATCATGTCGTCATGGAGTAGCCACAAGATGTTCACAAATTTATCAGGACATCCGATTTTCAGAAGGATGGTCCAGAGAGCAGTACGATTTACAGTATCAAAAGCTTTAGTCAGATCAATAAACGCCATGTACAGAGGGCGGTTTTGCTCCTTGCATTTTTCTTGAAGCTGTCGTGCAGTGAAGATCATATCCACTGTTCCCCTGGAAGGGCGGAAGCCGTTTTGCGTTTCAGGGAGGATGTCTTCTGATACAGATAGGAGACGGTTTGCGATTATCTTTGCCAGGATTTTGCCTGCTGTGGCTAGAAGGGAGATGCCTCGATAGTTTCCACAGTCTGTTCTATCACCCTTTTTAAAGAGAGTGATAATTATGGCATCCCTAAAGTCTGCTGGAATCTCCTCCCTCATCCAGATTTTTTTGATGAGCTTATGAAGTTGTTGTGTAAGTTCAGGCCCACCTTCTTTAAAGACTTCAGCAGGAATCCCACCAGGTCCACTAGCTTTGTTATTTTTCATTTGTTTAGTGGCTTTACTGACTTCCTCCAAACTAGGGGGTACTGCAAGCTCATCTCTTATTTGTTTTTGCGGGATTTGCAAGAAGACTTCATCAGCCACAGTAGAGTGACGATTAAGGAGATTGTAGTAATGCTCTTTCCAGCACAGTGCGATAGACTCTTTGTCCTTTAGAAGTTTAGCACCATCTACTGAGTGTAAGGGATTTGTACCATGGTTTGTTGGTCCATAGATGGCCTTTATGGCATTAAAAAAGCCCCGTGCATCATGAGCATCTGCAAAATGTTGGGTTTCTTGGGCTTTTTTTATCCACCATATGTTCTTAAGTTCTCTAGTTCTTCTTTGGACTTCTGCCTTTGCACTGGCATAGATTTTTTTCTTAACGGCACAGTTAATATCTTTTTGCCATATCCGGAAGGCTTTCCTTTTCTTGTCAATAATATGTTCAATCTCACTATCGTTCTCATCAAACCAGTCCTGATGTCTCTTAGTTTGGTATCCGATAGTTTGTTCACAGCTGAAATAATAGAAGTCTTCAATTTAATCCAGAGATTGTATCCACAATTTATTTATTTATTTATTTTTATTGAAAAATTAATTTAAAACATCATGGAAGCACCCACGGTCGAAGCACTGGCATCTTTTAGATTATGTAATTGTCCGTGCTAGAGGTCGCCGTGATGTACTTCTCACCAGAGCCATGACGAGCGCCGATGACTGCTGGACAGACCATCGATTAATTCGATCCACGATGGCCATAAAGATTGTCCCTCATCTTAGGCTCCAAGGAAGAAAACCAAGGCGTAAAATGAATACACTGGCCCTTCAAGATTCTATTAAACGAGCTTGCTTTCAATCAACTCTCAAGGAACATCTGCCTATGGAACTTCCTGAAAATGTTGAGGAACAGATTGTGCACACCTGAAATTTCAGCATAAAAAACATTACTGAGAACTTCTAATTTCTGATCCACATCTGATCTCCACAAGGCACTATCCTGAGACTCTGAAGTTAAACTGCTTTTTTCCGTGTCTCTCTTCATGGCCATTTTTAAAAAATTGGGACACATGCAGCTTTACCAATATCTCATTTTCCAATCAATTTTCCATACTAAGAACGTCCCTTAGCAACAGGCACAGTATTGCTAAGGACTGCTTACATCTGTCTCATAGGTAGCTGATGAGATGAAATCAACATTATGGAGATATGGCAGAAAAGGGATGATGCCAGGACGTGTTTGTGCTGTGGTTAAGTACAATGAGGAAAGGCTCTCTGACAAGGTGGTGCTTTAGGAGACTTTGGGATTCCAATTCTGGCAATTCAAATCCACAGCCACTAGAGGCACAGTTGGAAAAAACTACCATAAGCCACATCTATATTAATCACCCTGTTCACAAGAACATGATAGTCATCTCATAAATAACATGGATTAATCTACATTTAGGGGGCGTGATGGGTCAGAGGTTAAGACGCCAGGCTTGTCGATTGCAAGGTCGCAAGTTCGGAGGTTCAAGACCCTAGCCCCGCGTGACGGAGTGAGCTCCCGCACTCGCCCCAGCTCTTGCCAACCTAGCAATTCGAAAGCATGCAAATGCAAGTAGATGAATAGGTACCACTTCGGTGGGAAGGTAACAGCGTTCCGTGCGCGTCATGCCAGCCACATGACCGCGGAAGCGTCTTTGGATAACACTGGCTCTTCGGCTAACAAACGGAGATGCACACCAGCCCCTAGAGTCGGACACGACTGTGTGGGGGAACCTTTACCTTTACTTTAATCTACTTTTATTTATTATCTATTATCTTCCCTACACAGTAAGAACTCAAGGCAGCATACATAGCTTTCCCTCCTCTTATTTCTTTTTCTCTACAGCAAGGGAAGGGGGGCTGACAAAGAGTGACTAGCCCAAAGTCACTCCATGAGCTTCCATGGATGACAGTGGATTTGAACCTGGCTCATGGTCTATACCACACTTGCACTCTAGGTCACTGACTCTCCCTTCGTAATGTTTTTTTTAAGAGCAGTACATTATGCTTTAAATAAATACCTGAACTAAGGGATATTTATTCTATTATTCACAAGCCAACAAGACTTCACAGATGAAAACAACAGTAGACTTCATTTCACCTCGAGGGTTAGTCCTCACAGAGTGTTTTACTAATTGCTTCATGTTATTGAAGGCTCCTTGCTGAGGGCTGTATTTATATTGCTCTAAAAAAATAATTATTTGTTAGATTTATACCTTGTCTTGCCTCTAGAGCAAAAGGTGGTCTATGTAGCACCCCCCACTCCAATCGTTTAGCCCTGTGAAGTAGTTGGGCAGAGAGAGAGGAACTGGCCCAAAGTCTCCCAGTGAGCTTCTGTGGTTGAGGGGAGACCTGAACCTGGGTTTCACAGGTCCTAGTTCAGGACATTAACTACTGCATCACTAACTGCTGCATTATCAGCTTTTCTTCTACTGATATGAAACCAGATAGGTGGCTCGTCTGTTATTAAATTTTACTAGGGAAATGTACTTACTATATCCTTTTGCAGTCTAAGAAACAGAATGTTACCCCCAAGTTCCATCCAGCTTCTTGCCAGACTTCTTTGGATTTCAATTCTGCCCCCATTCCCATATTTAAGTAAGATATGCAGGAAAGAATGTTACCCTTTACCCAGCTTTCTAACTCGGAGATTTCTGGGAGCATTCCCTTGCTCTCCTCTCCTCTCCCTCCCACCCCATATATATGATCAGAAATAAATTATTACCAAAGGTACTTTCTGACTGCAGTTTGAATGAAATGGACGACAAGGCCCTTCATCAATCTGACAAGCAGTGCAGGCCCACAATGGATGGTGCCAATTGGCAAAATTAGACTTAGAGGTACTGGTCCATGCAGATACAGCATTGAAAACCAGGGACAACCACCAAGCTGGTGCCCTCTCAAAGTAGTGCACTACAACTTTTATACTCCCCTCGCATAGGGCCATTAATCGTTCTTGGCTAATAACAGCTGCCTGTGCAACGTTTGCTGCCTTGTACTGGATCTCATACCATGTCTGCAAATCAGAAGCATAATATGGCAAAATATTCCAAACTTTGTGTACTGTAAGAGGAGCATTCTTGCCTTTGTTCATGTATTTATTTGAATTCAACATGCTTGACCCTGATTAGGTAAAAACTGTCACTTTTTCATTTCTCTCCTATACCAAGGTAGGCTTGTTTTACAAGAACAATAGATCTTTTGTTCTTTAGAACACATTCCACCACACCCAACATCCTGAGTTTTATTTCCCCCCACGTGCATCTACTTCTCTTTCACCCATAGCTTTACCTGCGTTCCTTGGGCTTTGTGACTGTTTATTTGACTTACTCTTAGACAGGCAAAAGAACATATTCCAAAAGCATGGTCAGGGTCCAGGAATGGCCAAGGCAACCCCAGGCAAATTAAAACTCTCCTCTTACCTATCTTACCCTATTATTGTACACTGCTGAATAGCCTAACTGTAGTACAACTTATGCTTTGCTCCATTTCATTTAAATACCTGTCTCTGTTTCACTTCTTCCCTTTTATATATTTGACTATCAAGACTTTCATTCATATCTCCTGGAATATTACTCTAACCCACAAACTGTATCATCCCCTTCCCTACGTGTCTCTGTCTGTTTTTCTCCACCCACCCACTCACCCACCCATCCATCCCTATTGATATCTTGCAGTTCTCTACAAACGAAACCAAAGACACTGTCAACCATTTTTGGTATCTATTTCCAGGTGTGTTTCCCAACTTGGTATCTTTCTGATGTGTTAGGCCAAATTTATATCATCCCAGGCAGAATCTTGTATAGGGAAGTTGGGAGTTGTATCCCAACACAACTGGGAGGCATCCAATTAGGAAAGGCTGCTAATGTAGAAATTGCTAAGGTAGAGATTGTTTTCTAGCCCCTTGAAACAATTTGTTTCTTACTTCATTTTCTTTAATCTGATTCCCTCTTGTTACCTTGCTCACCTATCTCCTTCCTTTTCCCCAGCTCTTATTTTACTCCCATACTTTATTACTGAACACAGAGCTGCTTTTGTGTTCCTGACATCTGTAGTAGACTCAAATGCTCCAGAGCACCTGTTGGTTTGCTTTTCTCCATATCTTTACTACAGAGTCCTACAGGGTAAGCAGACATCTGGAACCCTTGTGGAAGAAAGGCATTTCAGGGAGGGTGATTTTGAGTTCATAATGACTTTTCTAAGTACATACCCTTTTCCAATGAAACCAAATTACCTTAGGTTGATTTCTATGTTGATTTTAATATGCTCCTAAAATCCAGTCACTTTTACTTAGAACTTACTTGGGCAATTGCCAGCTTTCCAGATGTTGTTATTCTTCAACTTCCATCAGCCTAATTATCAGCAATGGTGGATGCTATAGCCCAGAGCTTTCCAAACTGTGTGTCGCGACACAAAAGTGTGTCGCCACACATAGTCTGGTGTGTCACCACACAACCCAGAAGCGCTGATCATCATCAGCGACACACCAACTGCAGCGCGCAAAACCCGAAAGCGCAGTAGCGCTTCCGGGTTTTTGCGCGCTGCCGCATTTCCGGGTTTTCCCGCGGTGACACACCAACGCCGGTTGGTGTGTCGCCGCGGGAAAAACTTTGGAAAGCCCTGCTATAGCCTATCAGTATCTGGAGGATTTCAGGAACCACATCTTGGACTCAGACTAAATTTTGGTTATGACAGTGTTTTGGCCAAACCTGGCTAATCTGCTGCCATGAAACTGTATTCCTTGTCCTTCTTCCCCACAAAAATGATTCAGTGTTTTACTAGACTTTAGTCTGTTACCATCATCCTTTGGATTTTCTCCTTATAGTTTTATTGTACTTCTTCAAATTTTGGATTTTGATGAGCCTGCTATTACCTTCCTGTTATGTATAGATAATAGCTTTCCAAACTGTGTGTCGCGATACATTAGCATGTTGCGACAAAACCCGGAAGTGCTGATGGTGCGTAGCCAGTGCCCCTGCAGCGGTGGCACGTGCGGCGATGGCGGTGGCGCACGTGGCAGCGGTGGCAGTGGTGACAGCAGCGGCACGGCATCAGCGCTTCCGGGTTTTAGCGCAAAACACGAGGCCGCCGCCGCTGCCACCATTGCCATACACTCCACCGCTGCGCATGCCACTGCCACCGTTGGTGTGTCGCCAATGGTGGGAGTTTGGAAAGCACTGGTATAGATAGTATTATTTTGGCTACAGAAACAACATCAGTTACCTCTAAAGATTAGCACTAGGTGATTATAGACCTCTTTTGTAATTCCTTACCCTTTTTCTATTTATCAGTTGTAGGTTTATGAAATGTTGTTCAATATACTTGACAGGATTTTGATTGGTTTTACCTGGTTGAGTTTGCATACTATGGCACCCAAATCTGCAGATCGCATTACATAGGAGCTTCCTGAAGCATGCTATTGCATAAATATGGCTTAAGAATAATAGACTTATAATAATATGAACTTTTTTGGACATCAGCAGATTGAGGTGCTCATTGTGAATGAATAGCATGAATGGTAATGGATAATACATGACCATGAAAAGGAAAAAAAACCCTGTCCCCATAATATATAATTTCCAATAACTACTATATAAAGTTCAGATTTTAGAAGTGACATATATGGTTAATTCCTTTTATTGGCATCTCTTTATATCCATATGTACTCTGAATTGAATCTCTTTTGTTTCCTAAACCACTTCTAAGTCTCATACATGGAAGCAAGATTTATTTTAAACGTAGGTATCTACTGAATCTACTTTTTGTATGTTCTTAGTTCCCTATCTAAAACCATAAACTTTAAGATTTAAGATTTCAAATTTGCTAACTGCAATTGTTTCCTTTTGATCCGTCATCTTAAGTTACAATGTAAGTGTCTGATAAAAAACAATTAGAGTAGCCTTTGCTTGGATTTGGCATGCCTGCTAACGATGAACTTAAAATAATTTTGCCACAGATCCTCCTGGGAATGAATTGGGATTATCCAGTTTCAACAGCTCTATGGCAGGAGAAATGTTCGAAGCAACGAATGGCTGGTGTTTCTTATTTCTTTGTTGGAAAAACTTTATAAAATGGAAGAAGGGCATTGCACCATAAAAGTGCCTAGTGTGTTCCTAGCAGCCTGGGCACCTTTGCAGAGGCTCCTTCATCTCTGCAGCACTTCCAAGGCTGACTAGATTAGCATAATACACAAAGGTCATGACAATGATCCATTGAAAATGAATCAACAGGACACTTCCGGTGGGGAAATGGCAGACTGAGCAGCTGTGCCCACGGGTTTAGCAGGCAGAGCTGAAAAGATGGCATTTTTTTTCAGGCTCAGGCAGGTTTTCCTGAAGCCCAGAAACATTCTCTGGAAAAAGGAGAACACCTGGAATCATCCCATCTGTCCCCCGGACAGCTGCTTGCAGCCAGAAGATTGCAAACAGCGTTTTGCATTCGACTGGTAAGAACTAGCTGGAAGGCGGAGCTGTCATCATTTCCCAAGCCACACTGTAGCTTTAAACTAAAGGGACACTAAGATCAGCCACCCCATTTCTAAATCACTAAATTTATGGGGTTTTTAAAGTATGCGTAACCTAAGAGAGGCTTTCTACAGTGAAGAGAACCTGGCTCTCTTGGTGCTTATCATTATTTTGGGGTTACTTTTTTAAAAAATTCTTTTTTTAAGTTTTGGACTTCGTTTTCCTTCCAAATATAAAGGAGGATTGAGAGTAAACAATTGTCTTCCTGTTATAATTTTTGTACTAAATTTGAAGATATTAGCATTTTTCTACATGTTGAATCGGCTGATTTGAACCTCCAGCTTTCTGTTTCTATTTTCCCATGGGAACTGTCCGCCTATCTCACTCTTGCTTGTGTAAATACATTCCGGAACTTTTCCATATCTTCGACTTTCACTGGTTAAGCTCCTATGTCTACTGTGTGAGACATGGAAGATTTTAAACAGATTTTTTTTTTACTCCTACCAAGATTCTAAAGAGTTTCTACCAAGCTTTTATGCAAGCTATTCAGGAGATAGTGGAAAATATGAGGTCTAAAATGTGCCATCAGATTGGGGATGTGGTGGATGAAATTGAGGAATTCAACAGTGATAGAAATGTTTCTTCTAAGAGTGAGATTGGGATTTCTATTGAGATGCTGGATGAAGATCGGATAGTGCATTTGGAGAAATTTAATGGAGAGATCTGCAAGCAATAAGTGAAATTGGCTTTCTGGTGGAATGCCATGAAAAAGAAGGGGTTATTATGTGTGGGAGGTTTTTTGAAGAGAAGCTGGAATTTTTGAGGGGGGCAGTTGGGCTGTTTGATTTTTTCAGGAGAAAAGCTCTGTGCACATTGTGGGGATATGTAAATGGCTCTGGTTTATTTTGAAGTGGGATAAGGGTTAAAGAAAGTTTATCTGGATTGCTTTAAGGGTTCGACTGATGTTATTTGCTTTTAAGGATTTGGATTAAGATTTTTAGGGTATAAAATGTTTATTTGGATGGTTTTAAGGATTTGATTTAAGACTACTGTTTTGAATTGCTTTTTTGGGTTTATTAAGATTAAGATTATTAAAACTGTTGTACTATTAAGTATAATGGCAGAGAATTTATGTGCTTTTTAGTTTGATTCTTATTATAGTAGACAGAAATGTATAGAATAGTAGTAGGAAGGGAATAATTAAGTAAGTGTTAACTTTTTTTGGGGAAAAGTTGTTTAGGGTATCTATATGAATTTTCCCCCTTTATTTTAATATAAGGGGGGAGTAACTGTACTTAGTGATTTTTATAATGTGCTAAAGTGGAATGATTTATAGAAATAATGTGGTTTTGGTTTAATATAGAGTAAGAGATTGATTATGGAAATTTTTGTATATCCTTGCTGTTAAAAGTCGGAAGTCACATCTTTCTGTAATTTTGAAAAAAAGAAATTCTCTTGTGTTTTGACACCTTTTTAGTTCTTTTTTCGTAGTTTTTTTTGTTTTTTCGTAGCTTTTATCCTTGTCTCGAAACTTAATAAAATTCTTTAAAAAAAGGAAAGAAAATGAATCAACAGAACAAATATTGATGTCACCCATTGAAAAAACAGCACTTCAAGCACCTTGTTCCTACTGCTACCTTTCTTAGGACAAAGTGGATACTTTAGCCAAGGTGCCAGAATTATGCCGACAGAAACATAAACTACAAGTATATATAAAGCCTATCCTGGCTGAACTTCTGTGTAACAAACAGAATGAACCTGCTTTCCCTTTGCTGCTTTCTCTGCATATGTTCTTGCCCTACAGCTCTATTCATGTTTCGATTATGACATCAATAGTACCCTTTTTATGTTACCTCTCAGTGAGATTATTTGATCTTTGCCATAACCCTTTTGCAAATAGCATTGCTGGAAAGGTTTTTTTTTTAATGTATCTGGAACTGATCCTTCTTCTGAGATGTCTACCAACATTGTCAGTTTCCTCTAATCTCTGCTATGACAGGCTATTGCCTGAACCTTCTTCCTGTGTTCCAGCTGACTGTCTGAGATCCTCTCTCTGCAGCATGTTTCCTTCATCCATTTGTGTATCTGCCAGTCAGTGTCACAAGGCATTTCCTGTTTCATTGCTCCTTGACAAGGTTAAGCCAGACTGATGATCTGCAGTTGTGCTTCACTTCATTCCTCCCTCCCTCCCTCCTCCAATTTTCAGAGGGTGTTTTTTCCTCCCTGAGCACATGTGAACTCTGAGTTATGTGTTAAGAGCTGAAGGCAGGCCAAGTCTCATGAGTTAGCTTCTGGACATTCACATTCACTAATTCACTTAGGAGAGAGAGAATGGAATGGAATCTCTAAGGAGAAAAGGAGAGGGGAAGGGAGAGGACATCTATGTTCCTGCTTTTCCCTTTTACTCTCTCAATCCACTAAGAACCACTTTAAAGCCAAAGCTGTCTTAGGTCATTTCCACACTAGTGATTTATAGTGTCTTCTAGAGTCATCCAACCAGTGTTGTGCCAAAATAACTGTAATGTAGACAGACTTCATATCACTTCAGAAACGGCTGTGTGAGGCTATGAAAAGGCCGTAAGTCACTAGTGCACACTATTGGAAATCTAAAGCACTTGCACCAATCATGTGGACACAATGCTACACGCTTATTCCACAGTATGGTAACTAAGCTTAGAAGCAGGTAACTAATGGGGGATGTAAGAAAAGAATATTATGGCTGCTCGATGACTGGAAATCTCTAAAAATAACACTGTTCTCCTTCATGAAACTAGGCTTTACAGATATTGCTGAACTTCAACTGCAACCAATCCCAGCCAACATTGCCAGTGTTGAAGGATGATGGGAGTTGTAGTATTTGACCATTACAAGAGCCACAGTTCATATGCCAACTGCAACGAAATTTCATTCTATTGTGCACTTGTATAGTGTATAGTGGGATGACAATAAAGTTATTATTCTATATACTGTATATATATATATATGGATGAGCATGAGGATTTTTAGATGGAAGCAATGTTAAAAATGGATGCTGTGGAATTTGCAAACTATTGTTTGCTAAAATTAGTGGTTATATCACCTGTCTTTACAGGGGTTTTTATAT
Organism: Charina bottae; assembly: GCA_023362775.1. Taxonomy (NCBI): domain Eukaryota; kingdom Metazoa; phylum Chordata; class Lepidosauria; order Squamata; family Charinaidae; genus Charina; species Charina bottae. Next base: position 27,313,995 of record JALMGJ010000004.1, on the reverse strand, counting down.
ATGCCTTCCAACCCTTCAGATGTGTACAATAGAAGAATACAGATAACGTAGCACACAAAGATGATAGTTGTCGGAGTAATGTTGTTGGTAGTACCTGGTGTGTTGTGAGCAATGTGTGTGTGTGTGAGAGAGAGAGAGAGAGACTGAGACTGTATATAACAATGTGCTTTGGCCTAATTCATTAATTGGATGTGAGAATTTGGTATGTCAGGAGGAATATAAAAATAAGTTGAATTCAGTGAGAACTGAGTTTTTAGTATATGTGGTAGAAAAGAAGAAATAAAGTCTAGAATGAATGGGTGCTGAGCGAATGTGAATTGAATACAAACATGACTGAACAGTATAAAAGAAGTATGTTAAGGTGGTCTGGTCATATACAGGGAATTAATGAGGATAAATCACAAAGCAAATATATGGATGGCCAAGTCTTGCAGCTTAAAATTGTCCTTGGCTGTTCCATGTTCAAAGCAGGTAGGAGAGGAAACAATGTTCCACCAATCCCTTTACTTAACTTGGCCTGCAATAGGTGCATAAGGGCAGCACCCTTCACCATCCTTATTAATGTGGCAAACTAGGGATTGGCAATGGAGATGGCACAATTTATGCCAGCATACTTTGTTGGTGGGCCAAGGACAGGTGGATAGCACTTCAGTGCAGCAATCTAGAAGAGCCCAGTGTTGGAAAGCTTGGCATACCGTGTTTATCTTCAACAAATAATTCTAAATGTTTAGATCCATTTATAAACTTGGTGTGTGTAACTCTATAGTAGGAAATATAAAATAACATTGTTTTGTTATGAGTGTTGCTGTGGTGTTTCTGAGATTGACAAGCCACAGCTGCCTGCCTGAAGAATTTATTGCTGTCCAGTCTAATCTCCCCCCTCTCTCTCTCCCTCTCCCTCTTTCTCTCTCTCATTCTCTTTTTTTCTCTCTTGCTTGTTTCGTCCTGGTGAAATGGAACTGGCTTACATTTACTGCAATGGATCAAAAAACTTTCCTAAATAACCTGCTGAGAAGATCTGGAATAAGTGAGATTGGGCATTCCCAATCTGGACAAGAACTCTTGGCTCCTACATCTGAGATTAAACCATGCATCTCATTTATATAATAGGGGAAACTGCCTTCCTCATCTTCCTCTTATCTTTTTCTTACCAATATTTCAGGGCTGATTCAAATATTCTGAAATAGAATTGGGAGTGATTTCAGATTGTAGGTAGAAGGCTGCAGATGCAAATCCTATACAAATGTATCTGGAAATAGTTTCCAATGAATTCAGTAGGGTTTACAGCTGAGTAAAAACATATGTGTCTTCAAAGCTTCCTCAAGAAAGCAACCACCACACCCTAGCTTTATATAGAATATTATTGTGTTAGGCTAAAATATTTGATGGTAGCAGCTGATATCTAATGTGGCTGGTGGGTGGGGCAGAAAACAGCCATCATAAGAAGGACCAAGTTTGGTTAGTTGGATCTCTAATTAAGCTCAACCCAAGCAAGACTGAGTGGCTTTGGGTGTTTGGACCTTCTGGTGCTGGGGATTTTCCACCTTTAGTTCTAGATGGGGTGGCATTGCCTCAGACAGACCCAATGCATAATTTGCGGGTTCTCTTGGACTCATGGCTCCTGCTGGAAAAGCAGGTGGCAGCCATGGCTAAGAGGGCCTTCACATACCTTCGGGTTGGGCCCCAGTTGCCCCCATTCCTGGAATGGGAGGCCCTGCTTGCAGTCACTCATGCCCTCATGATGTCCTGTCTGGACTAGTGCCATGCACTCTACATGGGGCTGCCCTTGAAGTGTATTCAGAAGCTTCAGCTGGTGCAGAATACAGCTGCGTGGGTAGTAAATGGTGCTGGTTACTGGGCACATGTAACACCACTACTCCATGAGCTGCATTGGTTGCCAATGTGCTTCCGGGTGCAATTCAAGGTGTTGGTTGTCACTTTTAAAGCCCTTCATGGCTTGGGACTGGGTTACCTGAGGGACCTTCTTTTCCCAGTTGTTTCTACCCATCCAATCTGATCCAGCAGGATGGACATGCTCTGGGTCCCGTTGGCCAGGGAATGCTGGCCGGCAGGACCCAGGAGACATGCCTTTCCTGCCAGAATGCCCACCCTATGGAACATTCCCCCTCCAGAGATCAGAATGGCCCTGGCTCTGCTGGCCTTTCTCAAGACACTAACGACCTGGTTCTGTGCCCAGGCCTGGGGCCCCGAGGGTGTGAAGGGTCCCATCTTATGGTTGTGTTAACAACCATTAATAGTGACATCTTGCTCAGCTGCTGTGTATTTTATTTTTTGTATCTCTGATGAGAATTTGTTCTTAATTTATTTTAAGATTGTTCACCGCCCAGAGTCACTTGCTGAGATTGGCAAATAGAGCAAATAAATAAACAAATAAACAAACAAGCACTGAGCTTTATATTGGGTAGACTTGGGTCTACCCAAAGAAAGGTGTTTATATTTTCCATATCTGTATCTATATATCTCCTTCCACAGTATTTAGTCGTCCAGATTGCCTGCCCTGATCTTCCTCCCTATTCTGTTCCCTTTGTGCCTGTTCTTGTCTGAATAGCTCCTGGGCAGCTCAGAATATGCTCAGCACAGGCATAGGTCAGTGTTTAGAAACCCCACAAAAATGCTGCACAGAATATTTTTGAAGCAGGTGTTTCTGTGTTTATATCCTGTGTACAGAGAATACAAAATAGCAGCATGGCCCATAAAAGCTGTTAAAATTTATTTTAGCTGGCCATAACCATCAGCTTCCTTGTGAGAAGGCAGCTGAAGAACATCATCACAGCCTTCTCATGTTAGACTCTGGGGGAGGGGAGGAAGGCAATAGCCAAAATTTATGTCCCTCAGGAGTGGGGTAGTGGGGTTGAAGAAGTGGGTTTTTGCGGTTCTTTGCTCCCAAAACGGGGAGAAAAATCATACCGCCAAAAATCAACAGTTCCAACGCGGAACTTTGTGATGTGATCTCGGTGCCCTGGACCTCACTAACAGGAGACTGCATCCTTAACCTACTATGGTACTTATGGTACCTGTGAGTAAAGCTTGATTCTTGGAGGATACCTCCATGTTGTTTTCTCAGCAGCAATTACCTTCTTCTGAGTTTTTTTTTTAATAATTCCAAATCCAGCCTACAACCCTAGGATTTTCTGGTGGTGTCCCATCCAGGCAGATCATTACTGCTTAGTGTTTTGAGGTCCTTTCCCCTTTTTACTCGTGACAACAAGCAGGGCAGCAAAGGCCATTATATTTTGCCCTTGCTTATTCAGTGGAGGTGATGAGGCTATACTAGGCTGCTGCAGTTGTGACCTCCTCATTGTTAACCATTCTCATCCATGCATTTGTGTAACTGATCCCTTAGTTAAAGAGGCTATCTTTCCACAGAAAGACAGCTATGGCAATCTTTGCAGCTAGCAAACATTATGCAAATTAGGCAAAATACATCATTTGGCTGACAAATTACATGATTTATATCCCTTGTGCAATGATGTCATGATGCATGCCACGTTATCATGGCTCATATTGGAAGCCTAGGAATGAAGCATGTTAACAACTTCTCCAACTATTGTGTCCTCAAGACAGCAGACAATAAGCCTGCCACACAAGGGTATTTAGGCTAACCTTTTTTCCTAGCAATTCACTACAGTAACAGATCAAAGGCAACTATCCTAACAGATGCATTATCACATCTCTACAGCACAAACACGCAGCACCAGGCCCTGCGGCAGGAATGCAAACCTTGACATATGCCCAATGATGTTATCTGCTGCTGCTGCCCCCAGCAAAATGGTTTGCTATGTTAAAGCAGGCACCTAGCTATAAAACAAATTAGAATATGCCAACTTAGAAGTTTCTGTGGAAAGATAGCCTTTCTGTGGAAAGGAACTTTCTGTGGAAAGTTAGCCTCTTTAACTAAGGGATCACTTACACAAATGCATGGATGAGAATGGTTAACAATGAGGAGGTCACAACTGCAGCAGCCTACAACTTCCTACAAGCTAGGCTTCAGCAGTATGTGAACCGAGAACTACCAGAAGTGCAAGCTGGGTTTCGAAGAGGCAGAGGAACTAGAGATCAGATTGCCAACATTCGCTGGATCATGGAAAAAGCAAGAGAGTTGCAGAAAAACATCTACTTCTGCTTCATTGACTATGCTAAAGCCTTTGATTGTGTGGATCACAACAAACTGTGGCAAATTCTTAAAGAGATGGGAGTACCAGACCACCTTACCTGTCTCCTGAGAAACCTGTATGTGGGTCAAGAAGCAACAGTTAGAACCGGACATGGAACAACCGACTGGTTCAAAATTGGGAAAGGAGTACGACAAGGCTGTATATTATCACCCTGCTTATTTAACTTATATGCAGAATACATCATGAGAAATGCCGGGCTGGATGAATCACAAGCCGGAGTTAAGATTGCCGGGAGAAATATCAACAACCTCAGATATGCATACGATACCACCCTAATGGCAGAAAGTGAAGAGGAACTAAAGAGCCTCTTGATGAGGGTGAAAGAGGAGAGTGCAAAAGCTGGCTTGAAACTCAACATTAAAAAAACCCAGATCATGGCATCTGGTCCCATCACTTCCTGGCAAATAGAAGGGGAAGAAATGGAAGCAGTGACAGATTTTATTTTCTTGGGCTCCAAGATCACTGCAGACAGTGACTGCAGCCATGAAATTAAAAGACGCTTGCTCCTTGGGAGGAAAGCTATGGCAAATCTAGACAGCATATTAAAAAGCAGAGACATCACCTTGCCAACAAAGGTCCGTATAGTTAAAGCTATGGTTTTTCCAGTAGTAATGTATGGCTGTGAGAGTTGGACCATAAGGAAGGCTGAGCGCCAAAGAATTGATGCTTTCGAACTGTGGTGCTGGAGAAGAGTCTTAAGAGTCCCTTGGACTGCAAGGAGGTCAAATCAGTCAATCCTAAAGGAAATCAACCCTGACTGCTCATTGGAAGGACAGATGCTGAAGCTGAAGCTCAAATACTTTGGCCACCTAATGCGAAGAGAGGACTCACTGGAAAAGACCCTGATGCTGGGAAAGACTGAAGGCAAAAGGAGAAGGGGACAGCAGAGGATGAGATGGTTAGATAGCATCACCAATGTAACGAAACTGAATTTGAGTAAACTCTGGGAGACAGTGGAGGACAGGAAGGCCTGGCTTGCTATGGTCCATGAGGTCACGAAGAGTCGGACACGACTAAACAACTGAACAACAACAAGAACTTAGTGGCAAGATAATAATAATTTTCTTTTGGTGGGCAAAAGTAAAGGGGGAGGGATAAAATAAAAATGAGAAAAGTTATATTGACTTGCATCATAGCCTGCAAATTCTCTTGTAAAGTCATGTTGCCTTCCTGCTTTCCTTGCTAAGTCCAGGACCTTTCAAATCACAATTACCATTTGTGATGCAGGAATAGGTGCTGCCTATTTACAATAAATTAATTATAGTTTGCCCGATTGAAAGACTCGTTTGCCAGATAAAAGGACGTGCCCAGCCATGACAAAAACATAATGTGGTTTAAGTCATTAAGTCATTTTGAGACAGTTCTTTGCACATTCCTCTCATTCTTAGCCTCTCTTTGGTCTCAGCAGAAGCTATTTTAATTAACCAGTTGTTGTTCTCTGTACACTATACTTATTGTAGACTCTTAATTGCCTTAATTTCCTCTTCCTCTACCATGGAGGTGGAAACAGAGACCACAGTATTATAAGTTTCAGCACATATGTATCTGAACAATTACCCATCTGATACAGTCCCATTTGACTTGGAGGAGAAAGACTCTTTTAAAAAACGGTCAACAAAAATATCTGAGAAAGAAAAGTTCAGAAAGTCAAATCTCTCTAGAAAACTTTCTGGGGTGGAGAGCTATCCTTCAAAACTACAATAATTGAAGTTCATATCAAATTATGAAACATATCATCAACTCTAAGTGAACAACAGTATAATGAATGAATCATGTTGCTATGGAGTTGGGTGGCTTTCTAAATTGGATGGATGGATGGATGGATAGAGATAGATAGATAGATAATAGATCTCAATAATTATATAGGCCAAAACATTTTCTTTAGCAAACAGGAGGTTTCCCAAATGAGCAAAATAAAAGTGAACACAGACTTCCATTAAACAAACTCTCACAAAATATGCAATAATGGATATGATAAATCACAGAACATGTCAGTAAAAAGGGAAGTGGTTGGCCATTGGACAATAAGGGGGTAAAGTTGTGTTAAAAGAGTATAATTAGATCACAGAGAAGATCAATCAATCATTTATTTCTGAGCTCACTGTAAAAGCTGTAGAACACAAGTGTCAGAACTAAATCAGAAGTGAATCAATAATGGCAACAAAAAATTATACTCTAAATCTTACTGACCAAATTAAAATTAATAAAGCATCAGTTGCATCTCGAATTCCTTAAGAATTCTTAAAAATTCATCTAAGAATTCCTTAAGAATGCCACTGTGATTCTCAAACAAAAGTTTTAAACTTACCTATTAGAGTGCTTTCTGTAGTTGAGAACTGAAAGTGGCCAGTATAATGCTATTTTTTTAAAAAAAGGAATCTAGAGGAGATCCAGTTAGCTTAATATCTCTTTTAAATACACCAATGCAAAGTGCAAATCAAGATACAAATACTACACATATATTGCTAAATAATTTAGAAGGAGTCCGGTCTCCCACTATAATATGAGGGCTGTGAAGCTTTGAGATTGTTTCTTTCTAACTGGGTCATAATTAAAAAAAAACAATGAACAGGTTTGTCAATAATTGGGGATGATACAAATAAACAAGGTAGGGAAAGCATGCAGAGCATGGCTTCGGAAATTATTTTCAGCCCCTTAATCAGAGCTCCACTCTGGGTCGTGTGAGTAGGAGGGACAGGGCTTAAGAATGGAGAAGTCAGCCACATCCAGAATACCTAGCCTAACCATATTTCAGGATGGCAAAACAGGACGGGGTCTTACGTAATATTCCGTATTCATGAAAAAGACAGGGGTCCCCGCCCCCGGGTCTGCGTGATTGGCTCCTGCCTGCAAAGCCCGCCTCCAGTCCGCGCAATTGGCTCCCACCTGCAAAGCCCGCCCCCGGTCCGTGCGATTGGCTCCCGCCTGCAAACCCCGCCCCCCGGTCCACGCGATTGGCTCCCGCCTGCAAGCCCCACCCCCAGCCTGCATGATTGGCTCCCGCCTGAAAACCCCGCCCCCGGTCTGCATGATTGGCTCCCGCCTGCAAACTCCGCCCCCTGGTCTGCGCTCTGGCTCGGATCCTCCTTCCGTGCCATTTCCGCCAGGTTTGAAAAACAGGACAAAATTGAAATTTTTATGAAAATGATGGGACGGTTGAAAAATGCTAAAAAAATGGGACTGTCCCGTTCAAAACGGGATGTATGGTCAGCCTACAGAGGTGCATTGGGGGTTTTTTCTGGATTTTTTTTTCTCCTTAGCAGTGGATTTGCCTGGATCTGGCCAATTCTCAGACTTGGGGGTTGGGTTGGCCAACTTCTCCCACCACACTAAATTTGCTCTTGTTCCATTCTGGTTTCATAGAGCTATCTTGCTGATGGACAGGCAGGTAGATAGAGTTCTGAGCCCCTATACACAATTTCTTTCCAACATTCTATTGGGTTCAAAAGAATAAAAAGATCTGATGAGAGGTCCAAAATTATATTTCCAGACAGGGTGCTACAATGTGACAGTAGGCTATCCCCCATCAGAAATTGCCTCCCTCTCCTTCACTTTACTAATTACACTTAACTGCTAGGTGATCCCCATCTCTCAGAAGATCTTGGCACTGTGGTAGGACATAAAAGAAAGCACATTTCCATTAAGCTGATCCCAGCTCCTGGTGACTTTGTGGACCTATCACAGTAGTTTTCCTGCCATCAATATGCAAGAGGCTTGTCACTACTGCCTTCTTAAATTATTATTTTTCCCCAGCCTTGCCTACAGCTCTACAATTTCCAGGTGGTCTCCCATCCAAGTAGAGTAGCAACCAGGTCCAACCCAGATGAGCTTTTCAAAATCAGTGAAAATTGGCCAGAGAGTAGTTAGCTCAGTAAAAGCACTGACCTACTCTGTTGTAATTGTGAAAATGGTGAATTTCATTTTTGACTTTTGAATATTATTTTCATTTTCACAAAAAATTGTGAAGTGGTTTACTACGCAATATGAAAATACAGTAAAACCCTGCAATGTTTTGAACAATACAGTCACTATAAGAATTACCTGGGGTACCTGGCAGTATTTGTAGTCAATAAAATGTCCTTGCAAAGAAATGAGATTTTAAATATCAGTGGAAATATTCCACATTGGGAGCCCACTAATCTTCCAGTGATGGAGGATCATCCATTTTGTTGGTGATAATTAGGGTTAACTGCCGATGCCATATAGATAGTGATATATCTGCAGTTTGTGCAAACATGGAATAGAATCCGTTCTGGTTGCCACATCTCAAACAATGACCTCATCTCTCATATCTGATCAGAAGACAATGAAGATTTTAAAAACTCCCTTAAGCCTAAGGGGAGGGGGTATTGAAGAAAGACACAACTGGTAGGGGGTAAAGAGAGTTTGGGGAAAGAAACATGTATGGTGGTCCTGATCTGGGGACCACATGTTTACTTCAAGTAACAAAAAGAAAGAGAAATAGATGTATACATACTTTAATTTGACTATTACTCTCTTTAAAAACTTGGATTAGAAGACTGATGCTATTAAAACAAATCAGTATCAAATAAATTCTTAGAACCACTGACAAAACAAGCTAGTTGCCAATATTTCTCTCATTCCCCAGTTTATACGAACCTCTTTCTTACAAATTAGGTTGTTCACACTCTAAAATAATGCCATGATCTATTTGTATTTTTAGTAATGTCTTCTATAAAAAGTGTTTGGATCCGAGAAGAGAGAAGTAGACAGTTGCCCAAAGCTTGGAAACTTGGAAATTTCTTAGCAAGATATAAACTGTATAATGTAATCCAATGGTGCTACTTAGATTCTTTATGATTCTTTGTACATCTGGTATCAATCAATGTGCACATTCATTTACCATCAAGAAGAATCATGCTTATGTTACTGTCAGGTACAGATTCCAGTGGAGAGATGACAAATTTCAACAGTGGTTTTCTAACAGTATGATCATAACCCTATTAGCCAGCAAGTCTGAAAGTAACATGGATTTAGGCTGATATCTTAAACCATCTTATTCAGAAGTTAGGCCTCATTAGGGAAGTGTGAATGAAAAAAACATGCTTAGAATTAGTTCTCCAGATACCAGTTTTTGGCTATTGGTATACTGGATTTTAACAAACCCATGCTGGCTTCTGGTAATCATCTTGTTCCTTTCTAAGTGCTTGCAAACCCACTACTTGATGATCTTTTCTATGATTTTTTCGAGGTATTGATGTCAAACTGATTGGTCTGAAGTTTCCTGGATCTATTTCTCCCCTTCTTTAAACATTAGAACAAAGTTAGCTTTTCTGGCATTTCCCTGTACTCCAGAAGCTCTTAAAGATTACAGTTAGTGATTCTGAGATCACATCCTCCAGTTCATTTAGCACCATGGAATGTAATTCATCCAGCCCTGGCAACTCGAGTTCAATCAAAGCAGCTAGGTGTTGTCTCACTACTACTTTGCCTATTTTGATCTGCATTTCTCTTCTGCTCCCATGGTGCACTTTCCGACAGGTCGGATCACTTTTTCCTTTTGTAAAAAGAAACACAGTGTGCAAAAATAGGAATTAAGCAGTTCAGCCTTCTTTGTCTGCAGCCATTTTTTCCAACCAGCGGCCTAACCATTTCCTTGACTTTTCTCTTGTTCTGCACATACTCAAAGAAGCCTTTTTTTTTTGTTATTTTTGGCAATCCTTAGCCTTCCTGACCACATCCTTACAGATTGGTCTGTTTCCTGATATTCTGTTGTTATTATATATCCCTCTTTCAATTTTTTAAACTTATCTTTTTTGTTTCTCAGCTTACCAGAGAGCTGTTTATGCAAACACACCAGTTTCATTGGCTGTCTCCTGTTTTGCTTACTGTTTGATATTGTTTATGTTTAGGCTTTTATTATCACAATTTTCAGAATTTTTGCAGAAGTTGTTGGCAAGGCATGTCAAGAACCTGATGGATTTTCCACATGCCCCAAAGTTTGATTCTCAGTTGATATTGGGGTAGTTGAAATCTCCCATTACCACAATGGTGTGTTTCCTGGACACCCTGTCATCCAATTTGCAAACATTTCATCTGTATCTTCTGTTTGGTTGGGTGACTTGTAGTACACACACACAACAGTGTCATTGTTTTTTTCCCCCTTAATATTTACCCAGACATTTTTTTCACCCTCAGTGTCATAACTTTCCATAGATAGTCATTCTTTATGTGTAATGTGATCCCCCCTTTATCTTCTCTCTGTTCATTACAAACATTTTCAGAAATTGTACAATGCCAGTCTCAAATAGAATTGCAGTTCTGTGAAAAAGTCTTCACCCCCTTTGGGATTTTCTGAATGTTTGCATATCTTTGCCACTGAATGCTATCAGACCTTCATATCAGTCCTACTCGATATATACAAGGAATCTGAGGTGCATAAATACTGCTAAATCTTTTGTTTTATTGAGTTATTTATTCCTTGAACAAATTTTCATCCAATATATGATCTGACAGTGTGAAATAGTAATCACCCCTCTCAATTCAGTGACTAGCTGCATGGCCTTAAGCTGCAGTAGCCAAATTGATTATCAGTTTCTCTTATCCCTGTGTAGGAATTTTTTAGGTCAATCAGTAGGAACTGTTTCAATTCAGCAAATTCATGAACTTGCTTTTCCCAGGCCTGTCCACAACATTTCTATGGGGTTTAGATCCAGATGTAGTCATTCAAAATAAATAAATAAATAAATAAATAAATAAACAAATAAATAAATAAATATTTTTTAAATATTTTTTTGTTCTTATCCAGTCTCTTGTTGACTTGGTTATATGTTTGGGAACATTGTCTTGCTGCATGTTGCATATGCATTTGCACTTCTGCTGATGGTCCAATGACCTGATATGTTTCCATAGACTTACCTGATACAAAACAGGATTCAAGCTTCCTACAATGACAGACAACCAAGTCTTGAGGCAGCAAAGCATTCCCAAACCATGATTTTGTTGTTTATTTGTTCAGTCGCTTTCGACTCTTCGTGACTTCATGGACCAGCCCACGCCAGACCTTCCTGTCGGCCGTCACCATCCCCAGCTCCCCCATGGTTGAGTCCGTCACCTCCAGAATATCATCCATCCATCTTGCCCTTGGTCGGCCCCTCTTCCTTTTGCCTTCCACTTTCCCCAGCATCAGCTTCCTCTCCAGGATATCCTGTCTTCTCATTATGTGGCCAAAGTACTTCAGTTTTGCCTTTAATATCATTCCCTCAAGTGAGCAGTCAGGCTTTATTTCCTGGAGTATGGACTGGTTTGATCTTCTTGCAGTCCAAGGCACTCTCAGAATTTTCCTCCAACACCACAGTTCAAAAGCATCTATCTTCCTTCGCTCAGCCTTCCTTATGGTCCAGCTCTCACAGCCATAGGTTATTACAGGGAATACCATTGCTTTAACTATGCGGACCTTTGTTGTCAGTGTGATGTCTCTGCTCTTAACTATTTTATCAAGATTTGCCAAACCATGATACTACTACATTTATGCTTAACATTTGATACCAGATTCTTAATGTGGAATGCAGTGTTTAGTTTCAGAACATTTATACAGACCCCAAAAATTCCACTTCTAATTCATTTGTCCATAGAACATTCATTCATTCATTCATTCATTCATTCCACAGAACATTCCAGAAGTCTAGAAGGTCATCCAGGTCATTCTTGGAATGAGATGAGCATCAATGTTCTTCTAACTCAGCAATGTGTTCCAATGTGTTCTACCTAATGCTTTTCTGTTGGTGGGGTCATGATTATTGACTTCAGCTAAGGTTAGAGAGGCTTGCAGATCCCTGGATGTTGTTCTGGGCTCTTTATAGCTTCCTAGACCATTTTATGCTATGCTCTAAGAGTGATTTTGATAGGAGAGCCGGTCTTGGGAAGATTCTTATTGTCCCAATTTTTCTCCATTTCAAGTCTCTCACCATGAATTGGTAGTCCTAGCACTTAAAAATGATTTTGTAATAATTTCAACACTATTAGACATTAATAAGAAGGTCTTCAGAACTTTCTCTGGAATCAAGCCTCTAGAATCTATGTGGTGAGAACTTCACTACAGTGTGGATAATGACTGTGAAGTTATATAGGGAAAGGCTGGCTAAATGAGCACTGATTTTTATGAAGTACTCCCACAATTGGCTTCAATTATCCCTTTTAGAGAATTGATTGGATTGGTGGGGTAGGGGGAAATCACATGTTGGATAACTTTATGAAATAAACAAAACATTAAACTTTGTTGTTGTTGTACAATGGCACTCTTTATATACCAGCAGGACCCACATGAAGCTCTGATAACATTCAGTGGCAAAGATGGAAATTTTTGGAAAAATCCAAAACTGAGCAAATACTTTTTCACAGTACTGTAGCTTTGGACTACTTCTGACTCTCAATTATGAAATGTATAGCTTGGATATTTTAGAATAACATGGACTCTCATACCTGGAGACCTCCGGATGCCTGGATTTCATCAATTTACCCATAAAGGCCATGGATACAATATGATATTCAGGGCAATCCTTACTGAACTGGAGGATGAAATTACATGATGAAATATCACTACTTTTACAGTTCTGTTATGTCATGCTGACCAAGATTGGGTGTGTGTGTGAGAGAGAGAGGGAGAGGGAGAGGGAGAGGGAGAGGGAGAGGGAGAGGGAAAGAGAGAGAGAGAGAGAGAGAGAGAGAGAGAGAGAGAGAGAGAGAGAGAGAGAGAGATTTATTGAGGGGGAGAGGAGAAGACATTCTTCCATCATTTCCCCTGGATTTTTTTTTTAAATTTTTCTTTAAATTCTTGCTATTAGTTTCAAAGGGAACAATTAACTGTACCGATTATTGGCTGGTGTAGTTGAAGGACCTCAACCTGTATCTTCCCATGAGAATGAGGAGAAGGAAAACAGTGACTTACATTAAAGAATTTTGGCAAAGGGGATCATGACTGTATTTTGTGCACAGGATATATGTCTTCAAAATCTATTGACACAAAATAGTACTGAATAACAACTGGCAATGACTCTATATCTTTGGCCTTCACTTGCCAAATGTAATCAGAAACATACAAACCTTAATACAGTTAGGATTCAAAAAAGTGAAGGGCCACATTAAGAAATACAGGCAGATGTCTTAAATTTTAGAAGGCCTGGGTTTTCACTGCAGCTGTCTTTCCCCCCACGGTATTAGTTGTGGCCATCTGTAGATTAAGCCGAGCTGCCAGTTTCTTTCTGAAGTAAGACCCCAAACAACACGGCCACATGCTTCTGGGTGCTCTGTGCATTGTAGGAGAGCCCAGATCCTTTTCACTCATCCCAGCTTTTAACATTCAACCCTTTGAGGAATGGATTCAATTTTCATTGAGGGCTGTTCCCAAGTACATCAAAACAAAAGGCACGGGTTCCAAGGATTATGCATTTTGTACACATCAATAGAGCTGCTGCGTGGGAAATATTTAGCTCGTATATTTTAGAAAGCAGTGCCATTTGGCATGATACAGTAGAGCAGGGGTACACAACTGAAATCAGTTGCAGCTGACTTATTCACACATGTGTTTAGGAGCCAGAAAGAACACACTGCTACAATCAATACTTGATTTGTTGTAAACAGCACAACACTTGCATATTTACTCAAAAGTCTCATTGAATTCAATCAGAACTACTCTCAATAAAGGCTGACTAAGAGGCAGTCTTATAGCCCAGTACATCTGTCCTCTATACCTCTAAGCAAAAGTCCAAGAAAGTGCAGTGAATACAGTAGCTATCTTCAGGGCCTTTTTGAAGGGGGCAATAGATTCAAAGCAATGAAAGCTTTGAAAGTTTTTAAAACTCTTTTAAAAAGAGTCCTTTGGAAGTAGCCAGTACATGGAGGTGGTGCAGATCTGAGGTCTGGGTCATCCCTCAAGCTCCAGGATGTTGTGAGATGGCACTCGTGGAATGGTCAGTTCAGCTCAGTGTATATAGGCAAGAAATCTGGTGCAAAATCTTTATCTATGTTCCCCGTTGGGGGAGATGGGCGATCATACAAATCAAATCAAATCAAATCAAAAAATCAAATCAAATCAAATCAAATCAAATCAAATCAAATCAAATCAAATCAAATCAAATCAATAAAAATCTATGCCTGTTTGTTAGACAACATGGAAGCACAGTTGCTCTACTAGAGCTGAATCCCAGCTGGCTTACATCTTTTAATTGTGATCCTTCTATCAGTAGTTCACCCTACTTTAGATTAGTCAAAACTTCCTAGATCTCTGGCACTGAGGCCTGTGTTATTAGGATTAATCATACTCAATTATTTATGCCAATATGCCATAGAGCTGGTGAACATTTGCCTCTGTTTCATCATTTTCTTCCTTCACTTTTGTTCCCAGGGTATGAAATCGTCAAAAGATACCACAAAATAGTGCTACAATTGCCATTGCTGTTAAGAACAGTTTAGCTGCTTTATGTTTGGCAGGGGGAAAAAAAGTTTATATAACAATTTACCACAAATATCTGTGCAGTCATATATTTTTATGTTTGCTATCATAATATCTCCTCCAAGTGGAATGTATAATTCCAGAGGATTCCACGTGTTCCAACCACAGCATGTGTTATAATTTATCCAATGACTGGGAACCATCACCAATTGAAATTGGAAATTATATCTCCGTTCGTGTCTCTTGCTTGAGCCAGTAAGAAAAGGAAATGCAGACCAGAAAAAACAGCTTCATTTTAATGCCGTGCAGTATGTCACTGAATTGGATGACATTTTGCACCGAGGAATGGAAGTGTGGTCATGTGGTTTACACCTAAAATGGAAGATTACAGCAATATTTCCAAATTCACACAAAAGCAAAGAAGCAAATTCTGTTCCCACACATACAAGCCTTTTCCTACACAAATCTATTTGCACTGCATATGCTCTTAATATGAAAAAGAGATCAGACAGCATTTATCTGGGCCACCCAGTAAAATTAGCCAGGGTCTCGAAAGCTAGTAAGCTCTAAGTATGAAATATTAAATGCATAACTAGACAGTGAGTTGTATCCAATGCTGTGCAACAGAAAGCAAATATGGATTGCATTCCCCTTCACCACGCTACTCTCCTGCACATTCATCCAAATCTGCCCCGGGTGGTGCAAGGGACATCTGAGTACGTTTGGGGAATGTGTGGGAGATGCAGGGGAAAAAAAGAGGTGGAAGAGAAAGCCTGTTGGCCCATTCTTTTTATATTGGATGGAGCCCACAGCCTCTATTAATACCTAAACTTGCCTTAAATCTACTATGATGCTCATGACAGATGTCATGGGCAGGAGGAATAACTGTGAGGAACAGGAGGAAGAGCCACAACCAAGACAATGGTCAGATAAAAGAAATTCCAGTCCGAGGCAGAAAATATAATTTGAAAAAGCATCTCAGACTTGACCTTCTCTAGTTCTCATGAAGATAAAGGGAGAGAGGAAGCATATTCAGACTTTCAAGATTCTGTTACTGGAACCTTATAATAAAAGTAGTATTAGCATTCATAACTTTGATTTCCTAGTCTGGTCTACCTTGAAGAGCTGATATCAGGTTGCTCTTCTCTTTTACTCTTATCCTAATTTCTATTTTAAATAAAAAGGTGCCAATCATAATTATAAATGTGAATCCTATAAAACTGGTGTCTAATAATCACAATCAAGCTTGGATCTGTTTTGCTCTCTCCACGGGAGAGCTAGAGATAAAAATTTTATTTTTGCAAACAGAAAGATCCCAGAGTCAGTCTTTCATAATTCCAATTAAACGCAGCATATCACAGGTGATGGGAAAATATATGGAAACTTTAGTCAGTCCAAGTAGACAATATCTGGCTTGTTGAATAGTCTTTCCTTTTTTTAATTGATTATGTGCCATTAAATTGTTTTTAACTCTTAGGGACCACACAGATAGGCTTTCTCCATGACAATCTGTCTCTAACCTGTACTTTTAGGTCTTCCAATGGTTCAGTCATCACCACTGTAACCGAGTCCATCCACCTTGCTATGGTCATCCTCTTCTTCTCTTTCCTTCTACCTTTCCCAGCATTAAAGTCTTTTTCAGAGAGCTAGGTCTTTGCAAAATATGTCAATTTCTTCAGGCCAGCATATGAATGGAGCCTGTTGATATGGTGAATTTGTTTGAGGTATCTTGTTCACAGTATAATGATGATGATGAATAATTGCATTGTGCATTATTTTATATTGTTTTTTATTAATATGGCTTTATGTATTGTTTGTTAGCTGCCCTGAGTTACCTGCTTAAATAGTAAATCATATAAATATAATTTTTTGCAAATAATGATAATAAACAGATGCTTGGAATGGTGAGTTGAGCCATCTGTCAAATTGCCCAACCAAAAAATGAAATGGGAGGGAGCTCTCCCGATGCTTCCCACAAACCATCCTCCATGGCTGCTATGTGTCAGTTGAGCTATTGCTGGATGTAGATCTAGTATTCTTCTGAAAGAGCACTAAATATCATTTAAAAATAAGCTTTCTGATAAGTAACAGGTATGGAGGAAGGGCACCACTCTCTTGTACCTGTGACCTGTTAGGTGGGCTACTTCTAAATCCATGTTCAAAAGTAGCCTGGATGATAAGGAAAAAGCATAGGACAGTACACCATGAGTCCAACTTTGATTACTATTGCAAGAATTTGTCAGTCCTGGCCATGAGTGACTAAGAAGTCCAGTTCTGACTAATTCTAATTCTGAAATTTTGTTGGGCTTTCACCTTGGCTAGGTTGGATGCACTACCCTCTGCAGTTCTGTGGGGGCAGTATAAATACATCCCTTTTCAGCAGTGCTTATGTCCATGTGGAGATGGCTCTGTGGAATCCCTTACCCATACATTCCTTTTTTGCGCTCTGTAGGGAATCAAGGAAGATATATATTTATCCCATTTTAAAGAACTACCCTGGTAGAGAGCACAATGTCTATCTGTCACTGCTTCTATCTGACCAGGACCCTGGCATCTCTTTCCAGGTTGCCTGATTTTGTGCTATCATTTGTTGTATCAGTCCTACCTATGGTTGATGTTTAGCATAAATTTTGGTGATTGCCACTATTTGTACTACAGTTACTATAGAAATGTATTTTATGTAATTTTAGTGCATATTTTAAGTTTTATTAATAATTACAGGTCTATGTATTTTATTGTTGTGCTTTCTGGCCCAAAGGCAGTAATCAAGGTTTGATTTGATCCAGTTCTGACTTCATGTCTAGCAGCACCTGGAAATACCCAGCGGATGGTCATAGAAAAGACGCGAGTACTGTTGGCCCAAATATAAGAACAGTCATCATCATGGCACCTTGTGCCACCAAAGCTGGAGTAAAGTAGGCAAAATTCTGTCATCCTTCACCAAGAGCAAAATCAATAACCATGGTGTGTTGCACAAAATAATGTGAGGCCCAGGTGGTAAGAGTCACGATCACAGGTTACATACTGCTACTGTATGATTGATATTACTTGGTAGTCCATTCAATGCAGCAGTTGTACAACCTCAGTCAAATGCAGATGTTTTTGAAAACCAACTGTGAAATCTTACTGCAAAATACTATTGGATATCCAATTCTTATCTTCTAAATAAAATACTGTTCTTTCGTTCTACAGATAGTTGGGAAATATTTAGCTTTAAAAACTGTAGGTAGCATTTTTATATGAATGTGGAATGGGAGGTTGTCAAGTTCATTTCACACCTAATCTAAGTAAATAAATCCACGCAAAACATGAGCACACCGAGAAGCACATATCCATCACTTATGGAAGATGATATGTGACCTTAGCTTGTCCTCTGATGTTACACTATTCACACTCAGAGAAGTTATAGGATTTCATTTGGACTAGACTTTTAACAAACCGGCCTGATTCACATGTTCCAGGGTAATGGGGTTATACACTTCTGAGCAAACAAAACTATACATTTTAAGATTAAATGAGTATCCCCAAAATTCTGTTTTAAGATAAAATACTGTATATACAGAAATGCAATCAAGCAATCCCAGGTACCAAGCTTCCCCTACTTGGACTTCAGCTCCCATGATGATTCAAAATCTTTGGACAGGGCTAGGTTAATAAAGCTGATATATGTCATTTGCCTGGAAAGAAGCAGTATTGAATAATTTCTGAATAGACACATAGAGGATTGCACAGTGTTTTTAAAATGGCACAGAGGAGGCCAACACATTAAAAAGAGACAGCGTGGCAGGCATCTGTTCCTTCCTTATGCCGCCTTACATTTCTTCACCCTGCTACCAGATTTGGTTTCACAATGCCTTTTGGAATACATAAAAGTCAATCTGGCATTGTTACTTCTGCTACTTTTTATGACTTCATTATTATTGAATGTATAATGTTATCACAGTATTTTCTTTTGTTCCTTCAGTTGTCTCACTGCTCTTTATGTCTGGATGCTATTCCTAAATCTAAATTCATTCTTAAAACTCTTAGCTTTTGCATATTGCTCTGCTGTAAAATTAATGCATTCCTTAAAAAAGAATTATTTTTAAGGAATAAAGTATGTTTTCATTCATAGCATAGCTAGAAGAAGACTAAATTAATCTGTCTGCCTTTTTCATTATGTTTCTGAAGAGAATCCACAAAAGCTTCAGCCTTCCTTTAGGCATATGAATTAAAAAGCATGGAATGAACTGTTGCCCAGCATTAAATATTTTTCCATTGTGACAGATGCATATTCCAGATATCCGTTACTGGCGTGTTTTCTCATCTCCCTTGTCAGATTCTTTGCTTCCTGTTCTGGATCCAGTATTAAGCGCATGCAGTATCCGCACCTTTTATCAAATATGACAGTAGTTGCTTTAGGAACTTTTTGGATTCAGATATAAAAAGATGATCACATTTTCTTGGCCATAAGTCAATAGCATGGCTTGGCTACTTTATAAAAACCAGTTTGAACTGAAGATGATAAACTAAAGTTTATGGAAAGCACTCTCTAAATCCATGTTGAGATGTTGCAGGCCCATACGTTATCCCAAAAAGGGGAAAAAAATCTGGGAGGATATAATTTTTAACACAAAAGGAAGGTAGATTTTTGCAAAAGGGAAGCAGTGCAAAGCCAAATGGAACCTCCCTTTAAGATCCAAATTAAGGGTCTTCAACTTCAAAGCAAAGAAATATCAACAAAGGTAAAAGTAATCTTGTCTGAAGGAGAGTGAATTTATCTTTAAACTTCTTTTTTTTATAAAGACATTCAGTAGGTATGGAGCTGGTGCGGTATAGTGGCTAAAGAGAGAAGATTCGAAGGAACTTCTTCCCTCATGATGGGACACATCTTTGAACTATGCCTTGCAATCACATACAATTCAATAAACTACTGTTCCCTCATATGTTTATTGGGCTTCTTGTCAGGTCCAGTTGTGAACCTGCCATATGCACAGAAGACATTCATCTTTGCCCAACCATTCTAGAAGGCTTTGTTTCTCATGGATTGAGCCATCAGTGCTGTGTGAGTCTGCAAAGGTATGATAAGCGTTGATATGTAAAAAGCATGGGGTTGCCAGCATTTTCACAGAGAGTCAGGGATACCTCTTTCTAGTTTATAAAATACAAGAAACTATGATTTTAACTGGAATTGTATTTACAGATTACATATTTATCCTATAATTTCTTCAACGAGCTTAGGAAAAACATATACAGTAGTTTGACATTGCCCAAACACTATTAGAAGCTTTTATACAACTCCCCCATATATATCATTTGTGTGAAGTGTCAAGGAATGAAGATAGAAGATAGAGAACAAGGAGACCCAACCTGCCCCAATCCAACCGCAGGCAGCCCCTGAAAGGGCCCTGAGCAATGCAGATCACCTTTCATGTTAGTGTGGACATCTGAGGCAGGAAATTGAGAAGGGAATACATTTCAATTTAGCACCTTCAAGAACTGCAATTCCCAGAAATCTTGGCCAGCATGGTCAAAGGTTGAGGATTCTGGGAACTACCATCTGGAAGATGCCTGCTAGGGGAAAAGTGCTGTAGAATCTTGAAACTCTGATCACATCAGAACATGATTGCCAGAACACATGACTAACTGTGTGTAGGAGTTGCCAAATCTGATATGCACAGCAACAGTTTAATGATTCCATGGCAAAGCACTGGGAAACAACTTTTTTTTTCATGATATGGAGGAAAAATCACAGTTTAGCTGTGTGTGTTGGTGGAAGGAATGGGGGAGAAGAGAGAGAAGAAAATGAGCCTGGAATTTAAATTGACCATATGTGTCTGGATTCCTTTATGGTCTCCTAACACATAGCTAATTGTGAAGCTCTACGTTAACAATGAAATTAGTGTCATGGTTAAAATAAATAAATAAATAAATAAATAAATAAATAAATAAATAAATAAATAACAGCTTCTGTCTCTGGGTGCACCTGTTTACAGCATCTTGGCAGACTCGGTCAGGAGGTTATTTGTATGTATGTACGCAAGACTGTGTCTGCCTCTGCAGCTGTTCCACTGCCATTAAAACACTACATTTATTTAGCCTTTCTGAACTCCACAGTTTGGCCAATTAAAAAATGAAAAGGAGACGTTTCTAAAATGATATGCCCCAATTGGGAAAATAGTTTCAATAACACATTTGGTGTGTATTGTGGTTCTAGGTAAGACTGCTAGTCAAGCTACACACAAGGTGTCCCTAAGCCAAACGGAAGATTTTGCCTTCTTAAAGGCCTCCGAGTGGCACCCTCACTAAAAGCTCTTAAGCAAACTGAGCAGACACGGGACAAGAGGGAGGTCCAAGTCTGTTTACCGGAATAGTACTAGAACAATAATCATTCCATTAATTGGAAGAAGCAATTGTGTAGCTGTGGAGGTTAAGTTCCTCTCCTTTCCCACCCTCTGATGCATGCCCAGCAAGAGGGCATAAGAGCAGAAAGAGAACCTTAACTTTGGACTAGGTTTGTGTGAGACACTTTCTGCTATGGCAACAATGCTATTTGCCTCAGTGTGGGTCAGAGATTAAACAATTTGTACTTTGTGATGCTTCAGCAAGTCCAGTGCCAAAGGAAGCTGAAGAACGGACATGCAGCAAAGCAGAAGCTCTGCAAAGCTTCTTTTCCAAGGAATGCTTCTCTGGAAAATCACCGAGGCAAAGCATTTCTTCAAAGCTTTGCACAGTCCTAATGGTTACAGTGGGCTATAAAACATTTTTTTCCATTAAAAAAAAAAGGAGGTACTTTTCCATGTAGCAACACCCTTCAAATGGTTGCCTGGGGCTTTAAAAATCAGAATCCTCTAATAATGTCAGTCACAGCAAGTGGCAGCACCTGGCTAACCTCAGAAAACTAGGCAGGATCATATCTGGTTGGTTAGTACATGGATGGGAGACTATCAGGAAAATCTTAAAGCCTTAGACTAGTCCAGGAAGTCCAAACAAGATCCTAGAGAAGGCAAAGACAAGCCACTTCTCTACTCTTGCCAAGAAAACAACAATGGATGTGTCCATGAAATCACTAGGTGTTGTGCTTGACTCAAGGAAGACTATTTAATAACATCCTAACAAGCAAAGGGTGGAATGAAGCCAAGCATCCTAGGAACAAAGTGGATGGTGTTTGCTTCTGTAAATGACTAGCTTCATAGTGTTTGGATGTAGAGCCTTTTTATACAGCAAAATCTGGCAGTTTTTGTGGATAATTATTTCAACTAATCTAAATAGGTACTGTTTCTATGTCTGGAATCACCTAAGATCATTGAGAACTATCAACCATGATTTGAACTAAAAGTAGCCAATATGAAAGAATTATGTGTACATCTTAAAGGATCCTAACTCATTGCTTGAATAAAATTAGAAAACTTATACTTACTTATCCCTAGTCTACCAGGCATTACATTTCCAAATAAGGAGTCTCCTGGATGAGGGCTGAATCAACCTTGGCTAAATCTACATTTTAAAGGGAAAAAAATTCTTTAAAGACACAGTACTGAAGAAAAATATATATCTGAGGCCCTTTTTAACAACTGAAATCTTTTCATTTATGATATGACAGATAAAACTCTAATAAAGGTAAAGGTTCCCTCCACACATTTGGGCAGTCGTGTCCAACTCTAGGGGCCGGTGCTCATCTCCGTTTGTTAGCCGAAGAGCCAGCGTTGTCCGAAGACGCTTCCACGGTCATGACGCACGTGGAACCCTGTTACCTTCCCACCGAAGTGGCATCTATCTATCTACTTGCATTTGCATGCTTTCGAATTGCTAGGTTGGCAAGAGCTGGGGCGAGTGCGGGAGCTCACTCCGTCATGTGGGGCTAGGGATTCAAACCTCCGAACTTGCGATCTTCCGATCGACAAGCCTTGCGTCTTACCCGCTGAGCCAGCACACCCCTTAAAACTCTAATACATTTCACTTTAACTGAAGTGGATCCTGTGTCTTCCTAGAGCAGTGCCTAGATCAGAGCTTTCCAAAGTGCCGCCGCTGGCGACACACCAATGCGGTGGTGGCGCGGGGGTGTGTGCGGCGGCGTGCGCGTGCACGGCGGCGGCATGGGGAGTGTGCGGCAGTGCGCGCGTGCACGGCAGTGGTGCGGGGGGGGGCGTGTGGCGGCACGCACGTGCACGGCGACGGCGGCAGCCTCCGCTAAAACGCGGAAGTACTGATCCTGCGCCGCTGCTGCCGCCGTGCACGCGTGCGCCGCCGCTTCCGGGTGGTGTGGCGACACACCACGCTGTGTGTGGCGACACACTTTTGTGTCGCGACACACAGTTTGGAAAGATCTGGCCTAGATGGTAAACCAGCATGATTTGCCTAAAAATAACTATGCTGGAGCAAACAGAACTATCCAATAGTCCTGCTGATATTGGCCAATCCAGAGCCTTTTAAAGAGGGAAAACAAAGGGGAGTAATTGCCTCAAGGTCTCACCCCTTGGAATGGGCTACACTGTTCTTTTGTCCATTGAAGTCAATAGCTTATGGGGAAACCTGAGATAATCAAAATAACTCTTTGCATCCCATAACATTTGAATGCCAAGAGTTATTTCAATTATTTCAGGTTTCCCCATGGTCTAGGGACAATAAATGGACAAAAAACAATGAAGACATTACACTGCCGTAGAGATGCAAGAAGAAGAAAGTGGAGAATGGAGGCTGGTGTTTAAATGAGGATTTTGAACCTGGGTGTCTTGGAGCTTTCAAATGCCCTGAGCCAATCAGATACCTAAGAGAAGCTAGCAAGCAACAGATGAAAATTTATTTAACCGTTTATCAAATTTGTATGGCTGCCCATCTCAAAAAAAAAAAGATAATAGTACATACTGCTTATGCGGCCTAGCACTTAGTAATTCAAGTATTAAGGCAGTATACTTTACCTTCCACGAATTTGTCTAATGCTCGTTTACAGCCTTCCTTATAGATTACAATGGCAAATTCAAAGTTTACCTATGGTACTACAGCAATCTGGCACAATACTGTTGTCAGTGATAGATTCCAGGTAGGAATTTTTGTAGTCCTACCAGGAAATGCAATTGACTAAATCTGGAATTTTTGGTGTGCAAAGCATGTGGTTTCCACTGAGTATCTGTTGGGTGAAAAAGTATTTTCCTTTGTCTGTTTTGAATTTTACAGTGTTCAGCTGCTCCGGATGACCCTTAGCACAGAAAATATATACTGTATATATACACACACACACACACCATTTTCTCCATACTTTACTGATTTTATACAACTCTTTTATATTTTCTCTCTCTCTTATATCATAGTATTTCCTAATCTACAACATCCCACATATTGTAACCATTTCTCACAGGGGAATTGGTCCAGCCCCTTTATTATTTTGGTTGTCCTTCCTTGTGCCTTCCAGCTCTACAATATTCTTCTTGAGTTGTGGTAACCACATCTATATGCATCAGTCCTAGCCATCTTGGTCAATTATGAGCAATGTTGATTGCTGTAATTCAGTAACATCTGGAGGCTGACATACCCTACATCACTGATGTTTAATGTTCTATATATTTAGGTATTTTTCCTTTAAATTCCTTTCCTTACTCTCTGTCATGGAATCTGTCCTTCTCAGAGCACAAACAGACTGGATGAATGCTTTAATCAAGCTACTCATTACAACATATAGATGCCTGCCAAATCAGATTCCTATTATAGCATACTGCATATGTGAGTTTGGGATTGCTTGTTCCAATCACTCTAACTCACACTAAACCATATTTTAACGTCCAGTCTTCCAGTCTGAAGAGATCCTTTTGGGACTCTTCACTAACCCCTCAGTAATTTGATGTGATCAACAACTGGCAGCCTCGCAATTTATCTCTGACTCTGGATAATGTACAAATAGAGAAGTCTTGCTGCCTGTGCTGCAGCTTACAGAAGTTTCCTTGTGGGTGAAACAGAAGAAGTCTTTTCCAGATGATATGTTTTATCTATGTTTCCTTGTTCACTTTGATATGCAGAAATCACCATATGAGCTACTGTTTTTTTTTAGTATGAGGCAAACAATAAGCCCCCTAGGAAGTTATGGAGTGTCTATCAGCTCTGCTGCTACCTCACCACTGCTGGCTAGGATTTGGTACACATTTCAAGAGACTTGTATAGCTGTAGCTACAGTGATTTTCCATGCAAGGGGAAATCTTGATTATTCACGAGCTCTACAAGGCTATATATCCATTTATAAATAGCCCTAGGGAAGAAGGCATATAGCTACTGGGGAATGTAGTCAAAGAATTACGGATTATGATTCTAGTACTGTTGATCTTAGATGGTCATCAAAATTCTTCTCTCCTAAGATTAGCTCTTTTCAGACAACATGTAGGACAGTTATGAGTGACCATGGGATGAAACAAGATAAAAATGGCAACCCTTCCCCATTTTTATGCCTTCCTTTCACTATGGAGTACTGCTTAACTGAAGTAACTATCCCCAAAATCTATGTCAAAATCAGATGAAAGGTGCAGCAAAAACATCCCATAAAATGTTGGGATGGGTAGAGGAGATTTTTTAAAGAATATTCAGTTTACCATTCAATACGGGGTGGCTGAGGACTTCCTTCCCGCAACAGCTTGATTCTTATTGCCAGCCCAGTGATATTCTTGGAAATGAAAAAGCTGCAGCAACTTGACATAAAGGATCAAGAGAAGAAAAAGACATTTTCCAAGCAATAAAACACTGTGATTTGAAGAGCTGGGAAAAAGTGATCCTCAAAACACATGTGCTAAGTTGGAGAAAGATATCTGGGTAACTGAATAGCAGCTGCTACAACTTTTGTGCCAGAACCATTAAGTGTAATAACCTACTTTTAAAAACTGTATATGTGTCTCACCTTTATCAAGCCCAATTCCAGTGATAAATACCACTTACATCGCACCTCCCACATTGTCTTCTCCCATTACAGAAATATTTGTATGGATAGAAAGAAAAATATGCCACTGATCAACAAATTCAAATGGTATTAATTTATCTTTATGTACTATTATAACATCTATAGTTAACCAATGTTCTTCTCAGAGCATCTATTGGCTACTTCTATGCTAACCAAACCCTATGATAAAACTAGAGGAGATTTTGTATTTCTTTATATTGGTATGCTGGTCATTGACTACTACTACTACTACTACTACTACTACTACTATATCAGTACACTCTCCCAATGGCTCCAGAAAATATGTTTGTAAGGTCAATTGGGCCTAATTTAGCAACAACATTTGCAGTGTGCATTAAAATGTCAAGATCATCACCACAGGGATTAATTCGGATTACTGTGTGGCTACAGTTTCAGTTTTTTAACTAGCTATGAAAGTTAACAAAATCCTCCAGGTTTAAAGGAGGACAATGGCTTGAGGAAGAATGTTGTCTTTATATCTGCTTTGGCTTGATTCAGGAAACATCCCTTTATGGTTTTATTATTTGGATGCCTACACACTGAATTATGATCTTCAGATTAAGATGGTTCTCATAACACTGATCTCCGGAACTGTTTTTGGATTTTAAGCTAAAGTTACCAAACAGAATACAGAAAACTGCATTATACCAAGGAAGAATATTCACCTATCTAGTTCAGATAGTTTGAACATAGTTTACATATTGTGCTAGGTCATGGCTTGTTTTAACCATATGGGAAAAACTGGCAGAGCTTGGCTCTTTTTCCTGGTTGAATTGACTTTCTGTTCACCAGAAGGCTACCATAGCCTTAAATGGCTAATAGAAGCCAGGCAGATGCCAGCCTTGAGCATGCCATCCACCAGATCATTGATGAAGCATGGTAATTGTGTCCATTGCAACAACTGTGCCAGGAAAAGACTACTGTAAAGCTGGAACACTACAGAAAACTTTAAGCCAGAGCTTTCCAAACTGTGTGTCGTGACACAAAAGTGTGTCGCCACACACAGTCTGGTGTGTCGCCACACAACCCAGAAGCGCTGATCATCATCAGCGCTTCCGGGTTTTCCCGCAGCAACACACCAACTGCAGCGCGCAAAACCCGAAAGCAGCAGCAGCGCTTCCGGGTTTTTGCGCGCTGCCGCACTTCCGGGTTTTCCCTCGGCGACACACCAATGCTGGTTGGTGTGTCGCCGCGGGAAAAACTTTGGAAAGCCCTGCTTTAAGCTATCTCAGCTGTGGGCTGGGGATGAGATGAAGGCAATCTCATGAGAACGAAACATAAAAACAGCTACTGGGATATTTTTGGGGTGCAGTTTAGGGGGACATGAGAATGAGCTTATTGTCCAACACCTTAATGTATTTTGGATACATCTGATGATTGTCTGAATGTCCCAGCTGAAATGATAGAAATTGGGGCAGGGGTCAAATTGGA
This sequence comes from Charina bottae, assembly GCA_023362775.1. Taxonomy (NCBI): domain Eukaryota; kingdom Metazoa; phylum Chordata; class Lepidosauria; order Squamata; family Charinaidae; genus Charina; species Charina bottae. The sequence goes on along the minus strand of JALMGJ010000004.1, from coordinate 27,287,042 downwards.
AAACACTGAATGTGTTTTGCACATTGCTAGATAGTATTTTTGCATAATCAATGTTGCTATTTCAGTTTCAAAGAATGAATGTGATGATACAATCAAGGAATCATACAATCTTGTTAGAGTGTAGATGGGATAATCATGATTTGTTGTTGTTTATTCGTTCAGTCGCTTCCGACTCTTCTTGACTTTATGGACCAGCCCACGCCAGAGCTTCCTGTCGGCCGTCGCCATCCCCAGCTCCTCAAACGGTCGAGTCCATCACCTCCAGAATATCATCCATCCATCTTGCCCTTGGTCGCCCCTCTTCCTTTTGCCTTCCACCTTCCCTAGCAAATCATGATTACTTCTCCTTATTAAATCAACATGATGGAATAATGAATGGACCATGGCTGCAAGTATTCAGTGTGCATAAAAACAGTATAGAAATTACACATAAAACTTAAGAATATTACATGACTAGCATAAGAATTTCAAGTACTATTTCAGAGATCAGCTTTAGCTCCATCAGGCATTTTATTTTCTTTCAAAGTGCAAAAGTGATAACTTCCTACATAGCTAGAATTTGTAATGACAATTAATGAAAATCAGGAAGCACCAGTAATTAATGTTGGATTAGATTTGCAAGAACCAATGTTTATGTCAAAACCATGATGCGAAGGAATATTCATAGTCACAACATTCAAATAATGAATAAAAAAGAACATAAATGTAAAATTTGTCCTTGAAAATCATTCAATGTTTCTTTTTTGAAAACTAGGAAATGATTAAAAGGGGGGGATTATTGAGATACCTTGAGATGTCTGTTTAGAGATTTTACAAATGAAAGCAATAATACATAAATACCCCCCCCCAAATTTTCCATGTCACTGTGATTAAAAGCACTGAAATCAGACAACATAAGCACTTCCATTTATGGTTAGGTCCCATTTTGAATGGGACAGTCCCGTTTCTTAAGCATTTTTCAACCGTCCTGTTGTTTTGATAAAAATCTCAATTTTGTCCAGTTTTTTAAACCCGGCGGGAATGGCGCAGAAGGAGGATCCAAGCCGGAGCTGCCGATTAGAGGCAGCCCAGAAGAGGAAGCCCTCCTGCCTATCAGCGCGTGGCAAAGGAGGGACCGGGGGCGGGGTTTGCAGGCAGGAGCCAATCGCATGGACCAGGGGGCGGGGACCCGTCTTTTTCATGAATACGGAATATTACATAAGACCCCGTCCCGTTTTGTCATCCCAATGTCCCGTTTTTGTCTCAAGGAAATATGGTCAGCCTACTTATAGTTGGCCACCTAATGCGAAGAGAGGACTCACTGGAAAAGACCCTGATGCTGGGAAAGACTGAAGGCAAAAGGAGAAGGGGACGGCAGAGGATGAGATGGTTAGATAGCATCACCGATGTAACGAACATGAATTTGAGTAAACTCCGGGAGACGGTGGAGGACAGGAAGGCCTGGCGTGCTATGGTCCATGAGATCACGAAGAGTCAGACACGACTAAACGACTGAACAACAACAACAACAACTTATAGTTGATTAAGAACCTTATCTACAGCCTGCCAGGCTTAATGCAATATTAATCTCACATGCTCCAATTATTAGAATATATTCTAAGAATATGGTTTAGGTAAGAGAGAGACAGAGAGAGAAGGAAAAGAAAACAAAAAGTATTTCACCATAGAAATAAATAACACTCTTTGAGGGATTTTTTTATAGATTCTTTCTCCTTTTATAGATATGGTTGCTAGGTCTCTGAGCAACAACAGAAGATTCTGCTTTTCTTTCAGCTTGACACTGAGACTTTCTACAACAACTTCCTAATTTCTTTTTCTTTGTTCATTCACCTGAACCTCTTCAATTTATGAATAAAGTATTTTTATTCTCTAAAGTACTCATCAGATGAACCATTCCAAACTGATGGTTACTCAATTCTTCAATTGGAATTAGTTCATCTAAATTTAAACATCTTCCAGTTATACTATTCCACTAATAAACAGATTTGTTCTATAAAATGACTCTAAGAATGCCTTTCCAACATACTTTAACATTTCCATCTCCAGCAAATTGCTCTTACCGAAACATGTATTTAGGCAGACAGAAGATGGAAGCCAAATTCATTTTCTGATGCAAGCACTGGATTTCCATTGAGGGTAATCCAAACCACATGTGACCCAGCTCCCTTGAGAAGTCCATTTTGCTGGGAAAGGTCGAAAGAAAGGATGATCAGCAGCCAGATGGATGGACTTTATTACAGTGATGATGGATGCATTGTTGGGAGACCTGAAGGGGATAGATCATCCTTGAGAAGATCTATCAGTATGATCCTTAAGAGTCTATATCAACTTGATGGCATATTTATATTCATAATCAACTGTATTCAAACTTATACATGAGCCTGGAAAAAAGTTGCCACTGCTTTAAGACTGGATAAACTTTAATGAAAAGATTCATTAAAGCAGCAGCATCCTTTAAAAAAAGAAAAAATGCCTGGCTTCCACTGAAGCCTGAAAAATGTCAGGCTATTTTAATGAATAGCAGAAAGTGCACTGCAGCACATTTGTTCCAAGCTATTTTGAAATTCTGCACATCCTAATAAGCAATTGGCAACCAGTGCAGACCTAGCAGTCCAGAAACCTTGTTTATGTTCTTTTCCTCTTGTTCTAAGTGACAAGCCAATAGAAGTTGTTGAAATATCTAAATTGTCCTTATAGAACATGGGACTTGATTGCATTTTTTCAAGTTCCAGTATGTTGGCCTATGATTGTAACCGTAGCAGTGTTTCTTGGGAATAAGATCCACTGAAACAGTAGATTTTACTTTCAGTAAAGATAAATATATTTTTGCTTTAAGAATCCACTGTTAACAGCTGCGATCGCTACAGACTCAGGGGTTGGTGATGGTGACTAAGATGATGGCAAACTTGTGGACAAATGTTTATGTAAAAGCATTTCTGCTCTGGAACATGTTGTAATATGCAAAACTGGATTTGCCATAAAGGAAATCTGATAATGTTCCAACCATTACAGAAAATCCAATATCAAAAGACAGTTCTAATTCCACATGAGGGTGTTTGTCAATGCACTAGTTTGTACTAGCCTTCATCATTTAAGGAATGGTGAGATACATTTGGTCCAAAACAATAAATATATAAAAAAATTAAGTTTTTTATAAACTTAAACTTTTATTTTGCTGGCTCTAGTCTACCATCTGACCTCCCATAGTGGTCCTTCAGTTGCCTTTAGACAGCATATAAACAGGCTGTAAAGGCAATTGCCTCAATATTCACCCAAAATTCTTCCCCTTGTGCAATGCCTCACTTGTTCCATAGCTGCATGGGAAATTGGGTTTTATTACTGAATATACAACCTACCTTCTTTGATTTGAATGCTTTCTGAGTGCTGAAAAGATTCAAAAGGCATGTTTCCTGCACCAGCAGCAGGCCTTTATGCTTCTCCCTAGTACACCTCTATCCAGCTGCTAGATCTTGTTAACTAGCATTTAGGTACCCCATCAAACTTGGGAGTGTTGACACTTGAAAGGCAGTAGTTGGCAGGCAGGCTGGCTGGCTCTCCTCTGCAGCACCAGGCGAGGGCCTGGAAATAGCATGGAGGTAGATGGTTGCTGGAGGAATGTGGACTGCAAGAAAACCTGGAAGCAATGCTGAAGTGGTGACAAATGGTCCCCCTCCACCAGGTTGCATTCCTTTCAGTTTCTTCATCTGGAGAAAGATAGACATCATTCATGCAACTACAGTGCAGAGCAGAGCAGTCTGAAATCACAGGAAAACTTTCTTGCACAGTAGCATTAATACCAAACTGTCTTTGGCTAGAGAGGAACTATAGAAGACATGATTAAGGAGCCACACAGAGGATAACACATGGGTATTCATGTGAAAGAGCAGCTCCCTGCTGGAGCAGGGAAGAAATCAATCATTTGGAAGGCCCTTAACTGTCTTCACAACCAGGTCAGGAGATTGGGAGTCATGCCAGTGGACCTGTAATTGTGTTGAGAAGCAGACTCTATCCCATGTTTTACTGTGTCCTTTGTTTGGAGCAGACAGTTGCATACCAAAGGACCTCCCTGAGGCCAGCTCAAGAGCACCAAAATATAAATAACAGTAGAAAGTAATATGGTGAAGGGGTGTGAGAAGAAGATTCAATTTATTCCATGAAACCTAAGGGAGATGATTGAAAGACGAACCTGCTGCAGCTGTCTGCCCCACCCATTTGCTTATGTTCCGTTTGGTGGTCATGTCACATGAAGAGATAGTAAAGAAAGCAGGAGTGTCCATGGAGAGGGGGTAAAATGTTTTTACATATGTTGCAATGCATGTAAAAAAGGGAGAGACTTTGATCATATGGTTGTGGTTGCTATCTTGACTTTTTTTATCCCCTCCCTGGAGATACCCCTAAAAGAAAGAGATTCTATCATCTGTCCTCACCTCCCACTTCCACTTGTCAGTTGAGATACAGTACTTGAATCCTCAGAAATGTGCATCATTCTTTTTCTTACTTTGCAGGGCAGATTTTAGATCAGTAGATTTCTTTTCATTCTTACAAAAAATTAATCAGGCCAGAGGGTAGCCAGGGATTTTTTTTTTTTTTTTGCTTTGTCACATGGTAATTCCAATTTTAGTATGTGCCCTGCTTTCAGGAGGTATCTTCCCAGGTTGCTTGATTCTGCACCTCTATTTGTTCCGTTCATTCCACATATGACTGAAGAATAGTACTAATCTTGGTGATCGCCATTATTATTTGAATGATTTTTATGATCATTGCTATGTTATTTAATCACTTACTTTTATTTATATAAATCTATATGTTTCCACATATATATGATGTACATTTTCATGTAGCTTGTGTTTTTTTAGTTCTAAAGTCATAATAAAGATTGACTTTACTAACATGATAATTCTGATAGGTAAGCACTCTCTCTTCCTCTGCAAACAGTCCAGCACTAGTGAAATGTTCTGAGCTTCCAAACGTTAAAACTGGCAAAAGTAAGAGTTTCGTTTTGTCTTTAAATGATCCAAAGTTTGGATCATTTGTGGGTTCTTCAGTGTGCTCAGGTTTATGACATGATGTTTGTTTGTTGCTTTATATTCCAGATGTACATTTGAACCCTATTTCAAATCTACACTTAAAATTGTAAAAGCATACAGCAGAGGTATGCCCACAGACAGCCTTTTTTTAGTGCCATCCGGGCCACCTGCTCCACCTAACATTTTAAAGTAGAGTTTTAATTAAAAACAAAATAAAATGGGGAACTGGGTTGCTCTGAGCAAAATAATGCCCTCTAGAATCATAGCTGTTTCCAATAAGGCCTCTTAGCCCAGCTGCACACAGAAACACACAAAGATGAGATGGTAGAGGGCATTCTAAGTGACCAGCGATGACAGCAGCACCGTCACCAGGCTAATTTGGTATTTTGTGATTGGCCAAGTCCACCATGACAGTGAATTTGTGAAATTGCCCATCATAGTGATCTCAGCCTTCCAAATATGCTGCCTATCCTTGCCATATACTTACATTATGGACAGGTCCAAACATCAAGAAAGCAAAGTAGGAAGATATACATTTTTATAAGAATCCCAATGTATATTTTAGAATGCATACTTGCGTTTTCCCTTTTGGTACAATCTTCAAATAACATTGTAGAGATATCTGGTGAATTCTATTTTAACTGACATTTACAGGTGCAAGATGTACATATTATTATCATTACAGAGAATGGAAAATATTTTTTTCCAAACCTCTCGTACATCAAATGTAGGCAGCTCTGAATAAAAGTAGATTTTACAGTCCCTTGCCTACCCTTTATGCTTCCTGTCAAGGAGAGCCACAAACTCGAAATACCACCCCTCTCATTTGAAGTTTCCTTTCCTCAGAATTAAGTTCAGCTGAGTTATGTCTGGGTTTGGCCACAGCTAACATCTGCTTCTAGCCTTTTAACATGTGCTTGAGCTAATTTAAACATTGAGACAATGGCATTCTTTACTCTGTCAGGCCTGAGCTATGTGCCCCAGCTTCCTTTAGAGTTGCCATCTCACAACTGCTTCATGTTACTGTTGTCATCTCTTATCTTGAGACCTCAGATGCTAATTTCAGATGTCTTGAAGCTGATTTGCAGCAAGTCGAACATAGATCCTTCTGTGGCCAGTTGTCTTAGGGTTCACATTGCTTGATTAAGACCCACACAAGGAAAGTTTCTGAAAGCCCACGAAGCCAGCAAATGCATGTCCACACAGCCACCAGTCATGCCTGTCCAATCAGCTGCAGCAGTTTCACGTTTCTGCATGAATGTGCTCACCGCTGGGCTCCACATTCCAACTGAGCCTGCAACATCACTGAGTTGGCTAACAGCAGGAATGTAAAATTATGATAATCAACCAGTCCCTGCCATTGCCAGTTCTTCTCTTGCTTTTCATGATAAGGAAAACAAACAGGGGAACAGCCCAGCCCAGTGCAGGGGGAGCAGCAAAGTGCCCCTTGGAGGATGGAGGTAAGGTGGCCAGGCACCGTAGAAACTTGTTTAGAGAGAGAAAGAGAAACCCTTAAGTCCCACACCATAAAACTTTCTATTAATTTCTATTAATTTACTTTAATAGAAATGATAAACAAATTGTAAGCTTTTGCTCAGAATGTTTAGATCATTTGAAGGGGATACTGGGCCATTGTCATTGCAATCCTTGGGCTGTTCATCCTATTAGGGTGACACTGCTTTAGATTCAGGCCATTAAGCTGCCTAGCAAATAAGTTCTCTATGTACCAAAGGGCATCATTTCTCCTCTTTCTAGAGGCAGCCATTAATAAACCTTAAATACTTCCAGGCAGTTCTGTTCATGTGCAATATATGTAGACCATTACAATAATTTCACACAGTGTGTAGTAATTTCAGGGATACACATCACCCTCTCCTTCTATGCACATTTGGGTATACAGATTTTAGTTTTGTAAGGATTTGAGGCAGGGATTTGTGGGGGACCAGAATTCTAGAATTCTGCCAGTTTGAACTTGGCTGTGTATTTTCTACATGCCTTTTCAACTCTCACACTTGGTATAGAAGAAATACTTTCCTATGTATAAATAATGGATGGCTAGGCAATATTCCTGCAAATGATTTGTAAAAATATAAAAAGTGTGTATCCTCAAACATAATAGTCTTAATTATCTAGCATATTAGATATATAGTTAGTTTATATCAGATTATAAATATAAAGAGACAGTTCCTTATTAACCTCCCTTAGGTGGATGAATCTTATGATTACAAGGCTGGATTGAAATAACAGCTTCTTTCATTGTTAAAAAACACAGGAACACCAATATTATAGTAGGAGAACTCAGCAGAGGGCACTGGATCCATGGATTATAGGTTCCTGCCTACAGTACATGCTAACTACTATAATTGTGTTTGGAGGATTAAATGGACAGGGGTGGGAGGAAAGAGAGGGTGAGAGGAAGATGTGGGTGGGATAAATATCTATAAATTCAAGTACTGTACATTATGTCAAAATCTGCCCACTGGTGTAAATACCAGTATACAGCAGGTTTCTTTGCAAGAAAATATTGAACAGAATGAATTCAGTGGGTGCTGTATTGAAATTCCTTAAGAAACAGTGAAAAAGCAATGGCATCATGTGAAAGTAGGCTTGCAGCAAAGATTGGGAATCTTCAAAAGATGTGTGAAAAGTCATTAAGGAAAGGGAGAGGACAGAAATGTCCATCACATATAGGAACATGGATTTCATCTGAGATACTTGGAACATGTGTCAGAAGATCTTTTTTGATGGACCTACTTTCTTGCTTCTACTTTTTATCCCCAACTTCTATATAGAGTGTCAAAGGTAGGGATTAGATTCTTATACACATGCAGAGATATATACATAGACTTGCAATGTCATCAGGAACTTCATTCCAGTTACATGGAGTGTCTACAAATGTTTTAAACCAAAATGTGTTTTTATCTTTGGATCACTGTATAAAGCTTGGGGTGACAGTCATAGTGGCTAGCTCCATATTCCCATTCCTTTTTAACGTGTTTATGCATAGAGGAAATGTGGCACGGACAGCACTTTGCCATTACTGAATGTCTAAATAGCTGGATTTAAGAAATCTTAACAGTTAAGATTTGCAAAGTTGAAAGGCATCTTATGGGAGCATCTGCAAATCTATAAAATATTATCTGCGCTGTTTGCTGGAAAATCATGAGCAGCAAGAAGAGGAGGTGGTATCAATTATTTGGACAGTTCCCAGGTCATATACTTAGGAACTCACTGTATTACTTCAATGCAATTTAATTTAGCTCAGAGATACATCATGCAGCTTCAGAAGCAAAGGTTGGTCAGGTGGAATAAAATGGTTCAGATAGTCCAAGTAAGAATCCACCCCAAATTCAGCTGATATTAAACAATTGCATAGCTATAAAAAAGACTCATTTGAAGATAGTATGGAAGAAGAGTGTAAAGAATTAGAACTTATTCCACAGCCCAGATGGCAAACTGCAGTGTCAAAGAAGTAGGAGAGAATGGAGTTAAAATAAAAAGTATTGGAGTGTGGAGAACAATCAGAATGGTGTAAACATTCAGACCATTTCCCCATCCTCAAATATTCCATTTTGTATGTTGGGGAGAGCTACAGTATGTGGGTATCAAGAAATATGGCTCTCACCATGCTATATATGGTTATCATATGCATCATAAAAGAAGAAAAGTTTGTCATCTGATCAGTGCTAAGCATCCAAAACAAACAAATAAACAAAAAACCTGGAATACTTTATCCAAAAATTGGGTCTGTCCAAGCTTTTTCCAAATGCTGCCTCCTCCCTATTTTCTCCCAAGTCAAGGTACAGAGTATTCAAGATCAGCCAAGTTATTTGGCACCAGCTAAGGATGAAAATCCCACAAAATTGTTATCTTAGGTGTTAAAAATGTAATAAGAATACACTGAGTAACTGACACTTGGCTGCCCTTTCTGTGACATTGAAAAGCAGTAACCTGAGAGGGCTAACTTATTTTGCTTAACGATATAGCTAGCCCTCTGAAGCATAGGCGGGTCTAATAAAAGAATATCAATGCATTCATCAGTCTACAGCAGTGTTTCTCAGCCTTGGCAACTTGAAGATGTGTGGACTTCAACTCCCAGAATTCCCCAGCCAGCCAACTCCCAGAATTCCCCAGCAAGCCATGCTGACTGGGGAATTCTGGGAGTTGAAATCTACACATCTTCAAGTTGCGAAGGTTGAAAAACAGTGGTCTACAGCATAATCTGAACTACAGATCTATATTATACTTCAAAATGTGTATTTAATTTTTTTAATATGATATATCTCATGAGGGCATATCATACAGAGCAAGGTGGAGAATATGTGAGGTCTCCAGTCTGAAGGTTTAGCAGGTTAGGAGATACCATGGGAGTAAAGGAACAGATAAGCCTTTACCCAGCCTACAGAGTTATTCTGCAGGGGTGAACTATGTATCTAGGAAGAAACTGCACTATTCAGGAAGAGACAATGTAATTCTCTCCTTCTATAACACATATAGACAATCTACCACTGAACCTTTGCCCTTGAATGACCACTTCCATTAGGGTAGAGGTTAGAAAGTGCAGGATGACAGAAAATGGGGACTTATTGAGCAAAATTGAAAATAAAATAAATATATATTTTTAAAAAATTACTTTGTTTTCATTACTCAATTTGATAAATTGACTGCCTTGACATCACAGTGATCAATTTTTCATTTAAAATGGCAAATGTCTGTGGATTACTGGCTGAATTTACATCTTTGCCTCTTCACATAATCCCTGTCATTCATGCTTTGCTGTCTTGTGTTTTGATTAAAAATTCTGGGTCAGCTGTATTAGACAGACAAAAGCTTATACTCCACAGGAGAGTTTGATTTGCAGTGGAAATCAGTTGTCCCAACATTTGAGAGGGATTCTCCATGTCACTTGTGTTTTTTTATTGAAATAAAGAGGAATATACTGATTTCTTATTGTAATTTTCTATTAATCAATAAGAAAAGCGGATAAAGCACCATTTGCAAAAAAGAAGGAAAGTAATATGAGGGAGGAAGAGATAAGGTACTAAGTTGTAATAGTTCAGGCCCATGACATGGAAGAAACAGCAAAAGTCCTGAACGAACATACATAGATAGATAGATGATAGATAGATAGATAGATAGATAGATAGATAGATAGATAGATAGATAGATAGAGGACAGCAGTTAAATATCTATCCAGCCAACCAACCAACAAGACATCTGGATGACTCCTTTTTTTAACAGCTCATTAATTCAGGTTAAATTATGTAAAGGAATATGTCATTAGTTAATAATATTTTATATATCACTTATGTAAACCATGAGACATTTTGCATATACGATCCATCAAAAAGTTCAGAATGCTATTATGGATATGATGATATGAGATATGATATGATATGATATGATATGATATGATATGATATGATATGATGGCTCCATTATTGAGGTGGATATACTCATTCTCTGTCTACCTGGGGTTTGTATAATTTAAAAATTTTAATTAACTTCTAATTTTTTAATGTTGACTTTTTATATCTTTTAAATGTTTGTTCTATATATGTATTGTTTTTTATTTAATTATTGTACACTGCCCAGAGTCACTTCTCGTGAGATGGGTGGCTATACAAATGTGATTGAAAAATAAATAAATAAATAAATAAGATTAATAAATGTGTAGGTATTAGGGCTATATAGATTCCTGAAGGAAGCCTGGATTAGAATATTTTCTGAGTATGAGAAACTGCTAAGGAACAATCAGAGAAGCCTTTTTCTGTCATGCAATTGCATGGGAGAGTGGAAAAATTGAGAGAGAGAAAAGAGATTGGAGAGACAATAGGAGGAATTAACAATGTTCCCCAGCTGGTGAAGGTATTGGAGGAAAGATTGCAGCCAGATATTCATGCAAAATGAGTATCACATCTCATCTTTAAAAATGAGAAGGACAGATTAATGGCCCAGGCAAAATAATAGTATTTTTATTGCAGTCACTGACCAGCACTTTATACAACTTTTGTAAGAAGTTTCAAGGTTTAAATTAAAATACATAACTGTATTTTGAAAGGTCAGTAAAATTAAATGGTTCAGACTGTTAAATACTATAAATACAAAAAATAGAATACTAAAAATGTAAATACTTAAAAAAACTGATTAACTAGATTTTAAAACTAGATTATAAATAAAATACTAACATACTAGGTACTAAACTAAGTGTGTGTGTGTTTATGTGTGTGTATTGTGATCAGTGATGAGACATAACAGAAAACATAAAAACATAAAACAGTACAAAAAGTATAAAAAAGACTTTATATACAGTATTTATGTGATGGAATGTCAGTTTAACTGAAAGAATGGGGAGGAGAATGCCAAGTCATTACAGAAAAGGTGTTTTACTCTTGGGAGAGTAAAAAGCTTCAGAAAAAAACCTCAAAACAACTCTGCCTTAATTGTGTTAGGTATAAGTTGAAGTAGAGAAAGGCTTTGATAGGCTTTCAACGTTCTGTTATAACATCCTAACTGCATTAAAGTACATTCCAAGACTCCTAGTGACTCCTTTTTCCTGACCTTGTCTACCTCAGAGGACTGACAACTTATGAGATCTTAAAATTAGGAGGGTAATTTTCTACATAAAACAATGGCAGCTGAAATAAATTTTGTGCCTCCTAGAAATGCTAGAATTCCAGTCCAACAGTAAAATGCAAACAAGGTCATCCTCAAAACTGGTGGAACTTCTATTAGCAAGTGGAGTGATGAAGGTAGAGTGCAAGTTTCTGGAGAAAGAACACTGAAAGAACACGTGGTCCAGAGTCTCAGGTTCCTCCAAGTTACAAAGACAGTTTCACTCTGCAACGAGGGTATTGTGAGATCTTTCCTCCAATATCAAGGTCAAGACATTAAAGCAGGCTAAGGAAAAAAGTTCTATAGCGCTTTGGGCATGTAATATGGAATAGGTAATTTGCTGGAGCGAAAGGTTTCCTGTTAATAGCTTGCTAATATTGATGACTTAATTTGCCTTGTTCTACCTGGAGAACTATGTCAAACACCTGCTGATAGATTGCTGCTCTGGCTCTTGATAACCCCATGGCTTTACAAGAGAAGCTACAGTACACTGGCATAAATCCTTCTGAATTATGGCTTTCTAGGAAGAGGAGAAGTTATCAAGGATTGTGGCAGTCAGGCAATCACTGGAAAAGTGAAACAGATGGCATATGCAGACCTAGGATTCTGGGGGATCATCTGAGCTTCTAAATGAAATGATACGTTTGAAACACCCTAGAATAGCACTGTAAGGAATCTAAACTTAAAGCCATACCTTTTGATTCCATCCCTAGAAAAAGACTGACGTAAGCTGTTTCATTCATTCATTCATTCATGGATTGGAGGTTTCTTCACTTAATTAGGACACTGAATGAAAATACTGTACAGTTTATACAGGTTAGATGTGATAAGATATCTCAATTCAGAAAGGAATGAAACAAGACTGTATTCTGGCCCCTCCTCTCTTCAATATCTATGTGAACTCAACAGTCACCAAGTTAGCCAAAAGAGAATTCCGCCCTCCTAAATTTAACAATAGACAGTTGGCCATTGTGGATGATGGGGCCATTCTCTCCCTAACTCTCCCTCCCTAACTAGGTTGGCCTTAGAAGCAGTCAACAGACTCTAATGGACTACTGCAGGGAAGAAAAGCTCACAGTAAACTACCAAAATGATAGTTTTCTCAAAGAGACTTAGATGCTGCAAACATTTATGGCAGATAAACAATAATAATGTAGACCAGGTTTCATCTTTTAAATATCTTGGCACAGTTTTCCAACCCTCTTTTGCTAATGCTGGACACTTTCTCCTTTTTCTTTTCTTTATATAGTTATCTATATTGTTCTTATTCCCCACTGCTTATTAAGTTCATTCCTGTCAGCATCTTTTTCATTAGCATTTTATTCAGTTTTTGAATTTCAGAAAGATGTTTCTAAGAGTAAGATAAAATAATTAATGAGAAAAAGGAGGATGCACAACAGGACTCACATGATATAATAAGTTAGAGAAAAGCAGTAACTTCCAGGCATTTCCGTGAATAGAAGCAGCAGTACTTGTATGAGCTATTTGTTTTTTTGTGTTTTTTTTGGTAATGTTACATGTCACCAAATTTGGCTTTTTGTACTACCTGCTAATCAAATACCTTGAAAACTCTGACACTGAAATAAGTCTGGGATCATATTTTACATGTTCTTCCAGATGAGGAAATTGCCTTCAGTGGACAGAGGTTTACTAGAAATTGCTGTATGAACACATGTGTATTTTATTATGTGCATACATGATGAAGGAAGATATAGGTCTATCTGCCTGGATATATTTTGAAAGCTATGTGAGAAGAGACTATAGTGCTAATATGGGGAAGGGGGCAGGAATATGTGTAAAATTTGTTTCCCAACATCCCATGCACAGACTACCTATAAGGTCAGTGCTTCTCAAACTTTCTGCAGTTGTAGACCACTGAACAAAAATTTGGAAAATGTGGGAACCACCAAATTGAACAAACACTGTCTTTCTACATTTTTTGTTTTTAAGAGTGTGGGAATCTGAACATTTCCCCCATGCCATTCATTGATGCTAAGCCTTGAGAAGGAAGTGCTCAGTCTTTCAATTAAAAATATCCAAACAACCTCATAGAGTCATGATGGGAGAAACCAAAACAACTTCTCAAATGCAGATAAATAGAGATTGGCTGATCTGATTGTTATGAGGGGGTGGGGGAAGAGGAAGTACCCTGTTCTGACCTCCTAACCTTTGGCATCACAGGTGGTGAAGGAGCACAAAGGGCTGTGGATGCTGTCTGGAATGTCTTACACATGCCAGATTGTAAACCGGTCCATTTATGAGCATCCTGCAGGGTTTCCACCAACTCAGCAGACAAAACTCTGGTTGGAGGGAGATAAGCACATCCATAATAGTTTTCCTGATTGCTACAATTAATAGTAGTCAGCCTATAAATGCATTTATAGTGTGTTGTTTTCTCTGAAGGGTGGGTGTTTGCCAATGCAGTGAGTGGCAAGAGGGGCAGGGGAGCTAGACAAAAACTAGCAAGGCAAGAATATTGGGTTGAAAAGGGCAACAAAGAAGGTAAAAAAATGTGTCAAACATACCCCCTTTTTGTAACCAGTGGTTGTTCCATCACACACAGACATATTCAGCCCAAATCAATTCTCTGCAAGGAAAAGCCCTCTTCACTGATGGCTATGGACTGCCATACTAGTTCAGTGGGGATTGGTAGGTAGAAGTTTTTAGCCTTCCCAGTCTAGGGCTGAGAGAAAGCACCTGGCCCAAAGTCATTCAGCCAGCTTCCATGCTTAAGGAGGACTAGCACCTGCATCACCCACTGGCATCTTAGCCACTTGAACATGCTGGCTCTCATTTATATTCATATACAGTATAAATACATATTTATTTATTTATTTTTATTTTATTTTATTTTTTTATTTTTATCCCTCCTTTATTATTTTTATAAATAACTCAAGGCGGCAAATATACCTAATACTCCTTCCTTCTCCTATTTTCCCCACAACAACCACCCTGTGAGGTGAGTTGGGCTGAGAGAGTGTGACTGGCCCAAGGTCAGCCAGCCGGCTTTCGTGCCTAAGGTGGGACTAGAAATCATAGCCTCCTGGTTTCTAGCCCGTTGCCTTAACCACTAGACCAAACTGAAAATTGCTGGAAAATTGCCAGATTTGGAGAGAAGGATGCAGTAAAGTTGGGGATATCTGGATGTGTTTATTTTTCTTTCTATGTATGTTTTAAAATGATAGCTCTCTTAATTATTTTACTTATTTATTTCATCTATTTTCATTGTGCTTTTTAACATCAACATACCCATCACAGACAGCTTACAGAAGAAAGCCAATGAAAAGAAATAAACACAATATAGGATTGCATTTTATGTACAATTTTCATACTCCGTCTAGGGAGGGGATAGACGGGGTAGAAATATGATAAAATAAATAAATAAATAAATAAATAATAATAAAATACTCCGTAAATTACTAAATGGACCTGAAACTCTTGGTACTGTCTTTTGCTGGATCAATTATATCACCAGACTTTACCTGGAAGCAGAGTTTCTTTCATCCTCCCATTTTTTCCATATCCACTCTATTATCCATTGGACAGATCCCATCTCAAGATCTATTTCCAGGCACAGAGAAGATCAATGAAGATGAAGAGGGGACAAGAAGCTAAGCCAACTGAAGAGAGAGAATGAAGGAGGTCTGGTTATGCTTGAGAAAAGATGACTGAGGGGGAATATGATAGTACTCTTCAAATAGGATGTCACATAGCAGAAGGCTCAAGACTTATTTTCTCTCATTCAGAGTGCCAGAAATGGAGTAATGAATTTAAGTTGCAGGAAGGCAGATTCCAAGTCAATATTAAGAAAAAAAGAGAACTTTTTAAGAGTCAGA
Source organism: Charina bottae (assembly GCA_023362775.1). Taxonomy (NCBI): domain Eukaryota; kingdom Metazoa; phylum Chordata; class Lepidosauria; order Squamata; family Charinaidae; genus Charina; species Charina bottae. The sequence goes on along the minus strand of JALMGJ010000004.1, from coordinate 27,271,564 downwards.
GCAACTGAACAGTGGGACCAACTATACAGGTACTGGGCTCCCCTTATTGAATGTGTTCAGATGGAGACTAGACAGCCATCTCTCTGCAAAGCTTTAATTTGGATTCCTAAACATAACATGGAGATGAAGTCAACGGCCTAAATGTGACTGTAGAAGCCTACAAGCCACACAAAAGCTGGAGGGAACTTTCAGAGTGAATCGTATGGCTGGAAGGACAAGTGGGTGATGGAGTTTTTAATAGCTTCAATCAATGTTTTAAAGTTACTTTATTTTCATTCCAGCATTATCATTTCCAGCACTTTGCAAAATGAGTAGCTATGTTTTAAAACCAAGACATATAATTCTATGTCTATGAAGGTTCTCAGTCATCCAGGTGGAATTGTCTGTAGCTTGAATCATGTCAACTGGATTTCTATTTTCTCAGTGGAAACGTTTCGCTCCTTATCCAAGGAGCTTCTTCAGTCTGAGCAAAGTTCCCTTACTAACTTTGCTCAGACTGAAGAAGCTCCTTGGATAAGGAGCGAAACGTTTCCACTGAGAAAATAGAAATCCAGTTGACATGATTCAAGCTACAGACAAGACATATAATTCCATCGCAAATGTGGTGGGCCTGTTATTGTGCTGTCTTTATTTTGTCTAATGTAACCATGGATTCTGCCATTCACCCCTGAAATATTTAATCCATTGCCTTTTCTGTTTTTTTGTTTTTGTTCTGTTGTTCTGTGTTGATACATTACGAACACGGGGATTGCATAGGGAATGAAACCTCTTGTGCAAACCCACACTGTCTGCACACAGTCTTATGTGTATGCTTATATGGATCAGTTGTGCATGCATGTGTATTTAAAGAATGGAAATAATTAGAATAGAAAAAAAGGAAATGCTTAGGAATGTCTTTGCAGAAGTGTTTGTTTTTAGTATCTGGGTGCAATCCCCTCAAGAGAACTGCTTTTAGACTTCTTTTATTTCAGCAGAAGATCTGAGAAGATACTGACTTCAATACACCCTGAACTGTAATGAATATTAAAAAATGGAACTGTGGCTGCATTTTATCTTACGGCCTTAAGTCAAGTGAAAGTTGTGTTTTAAGTCACTGCAATCAGTGAGACCAGTTAGTTATTGCTGTCAACTTAAATGCCACAATTTTCAAGGAAATGGAAATAAGACTATTATATCTATATTGGATCTCCTCCTTTAATTTCCATTTTGGTAAAAGTCTTTATCTGCAACTCTCTGTTTAGGTTAATTTAATTATATTTAGAAGAGATAAATTAATCTCGCTCTAACTGTACTGCAGATTTGCTTATCTATCTCAACTATAGATCTAGTTTTCCCCATAATTAGATTAAAAGAAATTCCAAGTGTCTTAAATGTCATTTCCTGGTAAAAGAAAGAGGAATTGTTTTGTGCCTGGAGAACTTCTTGTGAATCAGATGAAACGTTAATTGTGCTTTCATTACTGATCAGGAAGTTTGTGAGCCTCAAGTCATGGACTAAGGTTATAGTGCTGGTTGTATGCCATATGGATGATTGTAATATATTCAAGGTAAGCTACAAATCAGAAAAATGGGAGAATATTTAATGCTGGATGTTAGTTATGGCATATTTATATTGTTCTATGCTGTTTAGATCTTGAAATACTGGCCTTACTTCATTTTAGTATTAGCACAGCACACAAGCACAATGAATCCCAACAACACCCACAACATGGCCTATCTTAGAGATGGGCAATTTTTCATCCTACAAATAACAAGCTTTATTTGGTCTTAAACAAGATGGAAAATGTTTGCGAATACATTCCAATTAATTTGCACAAACATGGCTTCTAATATATATATGGTGGTAGAGTTATCCAATCATGCATTTATACAATGCAGAGTATGATGGCAAACATGTCAATTGACACCTCCTGCTACCTATGCAAAAATGGAAATTCCCCTATTCCCTCTGTTACTGAATAATAGACACAGGTCTTTTCAGCCAGCAAACTTTCCCTGGCTATTGCTGAGTTTATGAATGTATATCATAGATCTTCATCAAGTGATCCTAGTTACAACTTTCACAGTGTGCACTCTGTCTGGAAACTCAGAATGCATGCTGTTTTATTCTGATGAAACCACACATGTACTAGATCAGAGCTTTCCAAAGTGTGTGTCGCGACACAAAAGTGTGTCGCCACACACAGTCTGGTGTGTCGCCACACAACCCGGAAGTGCTGATCATCATCAGCGCTTCCAGGTTTCCCCGCGGCGACACACCAACGGCGGCGTGCAAAAACCTGAAAGCGGCAGCAGTGCTTCTGGGTTTTTGCGCGCTGCCGCAACAGCGGCACTTCCGGGTTTTCCCGCGGCGACACACCAACGGCAGTTGGTGTGTCGCCACGGGAAAACTTTGGAAAGCCCTGTACTAGATAAAGAACTGCTGACAAGAGGTGAATGATCATTCTTCCCCCCCCACACACACACCTTTAATCCTCCCATTTATTCTATGAGTTAGCTTGCATTTTTCAAGGTTACTAAAGGCAGAGAAGGTGAGCATAACAAGATGTTGGCATATTAGTTGTCATTAACATCTCCAAATTGGGCAAAAGGTCTGAAACACAGGCAAGTAAACACATTATTTCTTTTTAACATATTATATGCCTTATGTTGAAAACTGACATTACTAGTTTTAAATAAGTGATAGGGTAGGACTTATACATCAGAACAGATTGCTTCTAGTTTTCTGCTGTCATAATAAACTGCCATTCTGGCTAGCAATTCCTATTCTGTTCATTAGTTCTTAATTAATGCTCCTGACATATAATGTAAAGAGTAAACAACAGTTGCTTTGCTTTGTTGTTTCATTAAGCAGAACAAAACTTTCCAGAATGTAGATTCCGTATTTAGATTCCAGGAGCTGCCAACAATAATATGAACAAATGTTTTTGTCTTGCTAAGGTTGCTTTCTTGTGAAATGAAGCTTCTACAAGTTTTATGGAGCCCTTTTTGCACACACAAGTTCTTTCTCCATCAACACGGCTTGAAAAAGACTTTCCCCCCCAAGGTCAAACATCTTTTTTACAGATTGTAGGCTTCCTGGCCTTCTTGAAGAACTTGAGTAAAGCTGCCACCCTCAAAACAAGTGAGTAACCTCAAGTCCAAGGATCTTATGTTTCTGAGTCTCCATTTAAGAGCAGCATTTAAGAGCTGAAAACTAATGGCATTTTTCAATGGAGGAATAGCTGAAAATTATAACATAAGTCCTAAAATAGGCATATTCTATTTTATTTCATTTTTTTAAAAAAATTGCATTGGAACTTTGTGGTTAAGTTGCTACCTAGGGGAAATGCTCAGCCCTGTATATAACAGCATATAATCAGAGATGCCCAGTCCAAACAAGAGGCAACCAGGTAAGATGATAAGGGGCTTGTAAGAGGAAAAAACAACAGCTTGAGCAATAGCTGGTGGTACTAGGCATATTTGGAGATGAGACAACTGCAGGGAAACATGATGCTGTCTTCAAGTATCTGAAGGGCAGAATTGTTTACCATTGTTCCAGAAGACAGGACAAGAAACAATGGGTTTAAATTACAGGGAAGTAGATTCTGGGTGCTTTGGGAGATGGTAGACTCTCCTTTTTTGAGATGCTTGAGAGTCAGGCAGCATACAAGTTTAATGCATTATTATTATTATTATTATTATTATTGGTGTTATTATTATTAAATTACTGCTTTGGGCAGCGGTTTACACTAGATAATTTCCAACATGCCTTCCAGCCCTTACATTCTATGATCTTTGACAAAGGTATTAACACTATATTGTCTAACAAATATTCAGTTCTATACAGTTTTCTTTTCCCTTGGTTTCATTGTAGTATTTTTATCTGATCTTGGATTACCATAAATTTGATCTTGGATCGTATCATCTCAAGCTAGGATGGATAAATCTTATTTTCAGTGTGTCACTTTCTCCTCATTTCATTTCTACTTTAAAATGGAAACCATTGCAAAATCCTCTCAATATCCATGTTAAAATAAGATTTATGTTTTTCCTCAGGAAATGGCACATTTAGGTTGTAATCGTATGCAACCTTAACTGGAAGTAAGTCTCAGTGAATTAAATGGAAGTTAACTTCAGAGTCGGAGTAGATTATACTGTCAAGAACTATATTGCAACATATAAACAACTGCACAATCTGTTAGCTGAGTTCTGTAATACATTTGTTATCCTGGCCTGCCATACCAGGAAATGTCTACATCAGCTCTAATGCTTTCAGTTGTCATTTTGTACTTCAGGCAGTCTTCAGCATGACCTCTCTGCATAAGAGTCTTGTTAACCGTGCACTCTTTGTTTGACCGTTCTTCATGGGGCCACAACATTACCTTGTGGTTCAAATAAGTTTGTAGAGGAATTTTGCAAAGGTTCAATTCCTATTTTGAACCTGAATTGTCCAGGCAGGCAAAAATAATCATTGGGAAAAGACTTTTTCCCCCCTCTTTTTCTTCTTTGTTCCTCCAACTACCTCCAACTACGCTACTTTCCCATAATTTAATCCAACCACCTCATTTCCTGTTAAGTTCCATTAGTGGAATAATATGGAAATCTTGGCTACTTCCCAGTTGCTGAGATTTTGCCATCTCCCAAAGCTTCAAACAGGGGCGTGGTGGCTCAGTGGGTAAGACGCCAGGCTTGTCGATCGGAAGATAGCAAATTCGGAGGTTCGAATCCCTAGCCCTGCGTGACGGAGTGAGCTCCCGCACTAGCTCCAGCTCTTGCCAACCTAGCAATTCGAAAGCATGCAAATGCAAGTAGATGAATAGGTACCACTTCGGTGGGAAGGTAACAGCGTTCCGCACGCGTCATGCAGCCACATGACCATGGAAGCGTCTTCGGACAACGCTGGCTCTTCGGCTAACAAACGGAGATGAGCACCGGCCCCTAGAGTCGGACACAACTGCACAAATGTGCGGGGGGAACCTTTACCTTTACCTTAAAGCTTCAAACAATCCATGAAACAAAAAGAGGCACAAAAAAAGTCTTCCATCACCAAAGCAGTAGTCTAACCAGCCTGCCAGCAAATTCTGATACTATAGCAAAGATAGAAAAACTGCATTTGAGGATTTATTTTTTTCCTTAGCTGGAATGAGTGAAAAATGAACCAAGGAACCACCTACAAACAAAAGAGCTGAGTCAGATCAACAGACAGACAGAGAGACAGACATACCCTAGAGTGATGAGATCAAGTATAGTTTGTAGCACTTTGCCACTGATTTGCTACCATTCGGTAATAGGTGGGGTACATACAGCAGCTGATGCATGCTGGTTAATTGAGAAAGCCAAAGATTATCAAAAAGAAGTCACTATGTGCTTCATTGATTATGGAAAGGCCTTCAATTGTGTTTGTTTGTTTGTTTATTTATTTATTTATTTATTTTCTATCCCGCCTTTACTATTTTTATAAATAACTCAAGGTGGCGAACATACCTAGTACTCTTTCCTCCACCTATTTTCCCCACAACAACCACCCTGTGAGGTGAGTTGGGCTGAGAGAGAGTGTGGAAAGTACTCCAAAAAATGGGAGTCCCAGAACATCTCATTGCCCTCATGAGAAACTTAAATATAAGTCATGAAGCTGTAGTACTGACACAACAGGGCAAAACAGACTGGCTCCAGGTTGGGAAAGGAGTGAGAGAAGACTGCATAATCTCCCCTTATTTATTCAACCTGTATGCGAAATATATATTAAGGGAAGCTGGATTGGAAGAAGATGAGTGTGCTTTTAAAATTGGAGAAAGAAACAACAATAACCTGCACTATGCTGATGATACTACTGTACCTTGATAGCTGAAAATGCAAAGGATCTGCAAGCCCTAGTAAGTCAAGGAGCACAGTGAAAAAATGGAACTAAAATTAAATATAAAGAAGACCAAACTAATGGCAAGAGGTAGAACAACCAGCCTTAGAACTGACAATGAAGATATTGAAGTGGTGGATAGCTCCTTCCTTTTAGGATCAACCATCAACAGTAAAGGAACAAGCAGTCAAGAAATATGGCTGTTGTGGGTCTTCCGGGCTGTGTGGCCGTGTTCTGGAAGTTGTGGTTCCTAACGTTTCGCCAGCATCTGTGGCCAGCATCTTCAGAGGGCAGGAGCACAGATAGAAGCAAAATCTCTGTGCCCAGGTAGAGTGGCAATGTTCTATTTATAGAGCTAAATTATAGGAGATTAGGTGGGGTTTTTTGTTGTGTTGAAATGTTAACGAGTGGCTGATGAGCGTGATTAGCATGTTCATTGTGAGAAGTATTCCCATGTCCTGGTGGTTGGACTGAGTTCGTTGACCTTTTGCAGGCTGTGTTTTTCAGGACTGGTAGCCAGGTTTTGCTAATTTTTAAACTTTCTTCTTTTTTATTGTAACTGTGCTGGTGTTTGTGAATTTCAATGGCTTCTCTGTATAATCTGGTGTAGTGGCTTTTGGTGTTGTCCAGTATTTCTGTGTTTTCAAATAGGATTTTGTGTCCCGTTTGCTTGAGAGCATGTTCAGCTACTGAAGATTTTTCTGGTTGCTGTAGTCTGCAGTGTCTTTCATGTTCTTTTATCCTGGTGTGAATGCTTCGTTTTGTGGTTCCGATGTATACTTGTCCACAGCTGCATGGTATGCGGTATACTCCTGCAGCGGTGCGGGGGTCCCTTTTGTCTTTTGCTGATTTTAGCATTTGTTGTATTTTCCTGGTGGGTCTGAAGACTGTTTGAAAGTTGTGTTTTTCCATCAGTTTTCCCATGCGGTCAGCGACTCCTTTGATGTAGGGCAGGAATACTTTGTTTGTGGGGGGCTGTTTTTCTTCAGTTGGATGTTGTTTTCTTGGTTTGATGGCTCTTTTTTTTATTTCATTCTTGGAATAGCCATTCGCCTGTAGGACCCAATTCAGATGGTTAAGTTCATTGTTGAGAAATTGGGTTTCACAGTTTCGATTAGCACGATCCACCAAGGTTTTGATCATGCCTCTCTTTTGTCGTGGGTGGTGATTGGAATTTTTGTGTAGATATCGGTCCGTATGGGTGGGTTTTCTGTATACTTTGTGTCCTAGTTTGAGGTCCGGATTGCGTATGACCAGCGTATCTAAAAATGGAAGTTTGCCATCAGTTTCTTTTTCCATGGTGAATTGTATATTGGGGTGGATGCCGTTTAGGTGGTCCAGAAATTTCTCCAGTTCTTCTTCAGTATCACTCCAAATTGCGAAGGTGTCATCCACGAACTGGAACCAGACTGTTGGTGTAATGGGTGCCGATTCCAAACCGTGTTTTTCAAAGTGTTCCATGTAAAAGTTTGCTATGACTGGGCTCAGGGGGCTTCCCATGGCAACGCCATCCATCTGTTCGTAGAACTCATTCTCCCATTGAAAGTAACTAGTTGTTAGGCAGTGTTGAAATAAAGCTGTAATGTCTTCTGGGAAGATTTGCTTGATGAGTGCCAGGGTGTCCCTTACTGGCACCTTGGTAAACAGGGAGACCACGTCAAAGCTGACCAGTTTGTCCGTGTGGTTGAGTTTTAGGGTGCTGATTTTGTTGATGAAGTGTCCTGAGTCTTTGATGTGGGATGGAGTCTGTCCGATGTGGGTCTGTAAAAGGGTTGCCAAATGTTTGGATAATTCATATGTCGGGGAGCCAATGGCACTTACAATGGGTCTGAGTGGGATCGAGTCTTTGTGGATTTTGGGGAGGTCATACGCTGGTCATACGCTGGTCATACGCAATCCGGACCTCAAACTAGGACACAAAGTATACAGAAAACCCACCCATACGGACCGATATCTACACAAAAATTCCAATCACCACCCACGACAAAAGAGAGGCATGATCAAAACCTTGGTGGATCGTGCTAATCGAAATTGTGAAACCCAATTTCTCAACAATGAACTTAACCATCTGAATTGGGTCCTACAGGCAAATGGCTATTCCAAGAATGAAATAAAAAGAGCCATCAAACCAAGAAAACAACATCCAACTGAAGAAAAACAGCCCCCCACAAACAAAGTATTCCTGCCCTACATCAAAGGAGTCACTGACCGCATGGGAAAACTGATGGAAAAACACAACTTTCAAACAGTCTTCAGACCCACCAGGAAAATACAACAAATGCTAAAATCAGCAAAAGACAAAAGGGACCCCCGCACCGCTGCAGGAGTATACCGCATACCATGCAGCTGTGGACAAGTATACATCGGAACCACAAAACGAAGCATTCACACCAGGATAAAAGAACATGAAAGACACTGCAGACTACAGCAACCAGAAAAATCTTCAGTAGCTGAACATGCTCTCAAGCAAACGGGACACAAAATCCTATTTGAAAACACAGAAATACTGGACAACACCAAAAGCCACTACACCAGATTATACAGAGAAGCCATTGAAATTCACAAACACCAGCACAGTTACAATAAAAAAGAAGAAAGTTTAAAAATTAGCAAAACCTGGCTACCAGTCCTGAAAAACACAGCCTGCAAAAGGTCAACGAACTCAGTCCAACCACCAGGACATGGGAATACTTCTCACAATGAACATGCTAATCACGCTCATCAGCCACTCGTTAACATTTCAACACAACAAAAAACCCCACCTAATCTCCTATAATTTAGCTCTATAAATAGAACATTGCCACTCTACCTGGGCACAGAGATTTTGCTTCTATCTGTGCTCCTGCCCTCTGAAGATGCTGGCCACAGATGCTGGCGAAACGTTAGGAACCACAACTTCCAGAACACGGCCACACAACCCGGAAGACCCACAACAGCCATTGAACTCCGGCCGTGAAAGCCTTCGACAATACAGTCAAGAAATACACCACAAACTAGCACTCAGTAAAGCAGCCATGAAGGCCTTGGAAAAGATATTCAAATGCCATGATGTGTCTATACCTACAAAGATCAATAATCATGCAAGCCATGTTATTCCTTGTTACACTTTGTGGAAGTAAAAGTTGGACTTTTACTTCCAGCAGGATAGGAAGCGTATGGATGTCTTTGGATGTTGGTATTGCAGAAGACTCCTGAGAATACTGTGGACAATCAAGAAAACAAACTGACGGATCATTGAATAAATCAAGCCAGTGTTCTCACTTGAGGCAAATGACCATGTTCAAATTATCCTATTTCAGATGTATTATGAAAAGACCTAGCTCTCTAGAGAAAGCTCAAATGCTGGGAAAGATGGAAGGAAAGAGAAGAAGAGGACAACCAGCAGCAAGGTGGATGGACTCAGTTACAGGGCAATGAGTAGTCTGTTGGAATACCTGAAAGACCATTTTAGGGATAGATTGTCATGGAGAAAACCTATCTATGTGGTCACTAGGAGACAAAAATGACTTGATGGCATGTAACCATCAATCACATATAGCAGCAGAGGTGTGGTAAAGTTATTGTGGCAAGACTCATTATGTGTAAGCCATTCCCTTTTCCAGGAAATTACATGCTGTAAGAAACTAAAGCAAAGACCAGTCTATTGTTCCCTAATATGTTCCTTAATCCTCCATTGATGTACAAAAGTGAGACAGACTTGCAGCAGCATCTTGGTTCTGCACCAACATCAGGAGATCATCCTCCATAATATCTAGAGGCAGCTCAAGCCATGCATGGTTTCCTCTTTTGGTCTCCTCCCCTCTTTTCTGCATTACAGCATCTGTGTCCCAAAGCAACAGTCTCATTAGCTAACACTAAGGCCAGCCTTGAATGAAGTAGGATATGCCACCTCCATCCCCATGCAAGTTTTGTGATTACTGACCTGAAATACAGTACATAACAGCATCATGTTCACTTCCCACTAGTTTTGTTTTTTGGAGGGGTGGGGGATAGGGAAGAGATGCTATTCATCCCTTAATGTATTTCTTTTTCCTCTGAGTGTGCTGAAAGTTGCAGATAATTAAGCATGTATCATGTGGAAGTTTTCTTTCTGATATTTGCTCAATTTACTTGTTTCTGAGGCATAGCTGCTTATTTTTGTAAGACTGGTTGCCTGAATATTCCTCATTAGTTAAGCTTGCAATATTTCTGGTCCTACCGGAAACCTTTAAGAATTAAGATGTAATCACATCTTTATTCATCTGGGCATAAGCACCACTTAATTTAATCAAACATTAACTTCTGATTTTGGTACAGGTAAGGTATTCATTTAAAGGTCTATACAAGAGGGCTTTTTTAAATTAAAAAAATAGCTAAATATTTTAATTTTTCTATTTAAAAAAAATCCACAGGAATGTTGAACTGATTCATGTAACATTTATTACTGTCTTAAAGTCAAAGGAAGCATTTTTTGTTTGTTTGAGTTGAAAGGTGAGTTTAGATTCTAATAAATGTTTAAGTGTTTGCAAAATTGGTTCAGTGGTACAAATGTTACAGACAAAGGGCATGTATTGTGTTTGGCTACAGCATTATGTAATGGTTGTGTGAATTGGCTGTCCTTGAAAGACTGTGAAGTTGAGCATCTGGATCTGAAATTCTAAAGGAGATGCCATTTTCCTGCCATTCATATCTAGCTCTGTACAACATTGGAAAATAATTCAGTAAATTGGGCAATCATTCTAATTTACAGTTTTTAAGTGCACAACAATTCTGAAGCTGCAACACAGTGGGTTTTCCTTCCTCCACTCTGCCTAAAAAAATCTTGATACTGTAGTTGCAGTTATGTTTCTTCTGATGAGATATCTTCCTTGGAGAGCCACAGACTTCAATAAGAAAACAGCTGCAGTGTTAATGAAAAAAATTGTAGGAATATTTCCTAAGAATATTTTCTAAGAGGGGGAAAATGTTCCCAGCTGTTAGCTCAGGTCCCTTTCTGGAGAACATCTGGAAATGGATCTGCAGAGGTTGCATCTGGCTTCACTTCCTAGCACTCACCCTCACTGATCTGGTTCCGTTCTGGCCCTCTGTACTTGCAGTTCAAAGAACAGCAAGGTCTGTTAAGAAATTACTGCCACATTGTTCAGCCGGTCATAGCAAGTAATAGATGGGCTCTTAATTAAGAACATATTAAGGGAAACAGCTCAATGGAGATAAGCTGTTTAACTATATACACTTCTGCACAAGGGCATAATGCCAACCCCCCTTTCGTTAAAAAAAAAATAGGTTGTTGCTGTTTCTTTTGAACTTCTGGAAGAACATGTGGTGATGCATTAAAAAACAACAAATTAGAAGCATCCTGAGATAAAAATAACCCTGTTCTCCCAGACCTTTCAAATTGAAACCAATTGAGGGTCTGTTTGTTTATTTGTTTGCCCTCTTTCTTACCAGCCGCATGAACACATGCATTTCTGAAGCACCAGCTGGTCTTTACATCTGTGCAGCAAAAGGTAATGCACGTGGCTTTTAAAACATATGCTGCTTTGTTTTTGTTTTTTGTTTTTTTCCTAGCCAATAGAAACTTGATGGTGGCACCAAATCAAAGCGTTTTCTGGTATCAATACTTCATTTTTTTTTCATCTGGGAACACAGTAAATCAGTGGAAGAAAATGCCAGTGTGGCTGAAATGAATATGGATCTGATGGTGTAGAAAAGGAAATAGCTAGGATAATAGTCCATGAACCCACATAACAAAAATTACTGATCCATTTACTGTTTGCTGCATTGTCTTCTGTAAACAACTAGCATTTGTAAGTTCCTGCTTGCTTTAAAGTTCATACATACTGTAAGAGGAAGCCCTATCGTGCTTTGGTAGGTTTTGGCTTTGCATGTTGTGTAAACCCAGCCAATTATAGATTAAGAAAAATGTTAATGTCTTGCTATTCCCAGTATGTTAATAGCTTATGTGTACCTGTTATGTTTATGTGTGATTTGCATTTAGGAAACAATATGTGTGATTTACATTTAGGAAACAATACTATTATTCGTGTATATTATCCAAGAAAACTTATGGAACAATAGTCCCCTAAGGTTGCATGTAAATATCGCAGACAGTTTTATTAATAACGTTTGAGTCAAGTGGACTAAGAAGCAGCTTATCAAAAGACCAACTGAGAATTGATGGCAGTGGGACCAGTCCTAGGAGCATCGTACTTGAGCTGTCACTTTAAATTTTAGGTGTTTACATTTGTAAAGCTCTAAACACTTAAATTACTTAAAATATTGCCCCCCAGTACCATCCAATTCATGAATTCAGATCAGCTGAGGAGGCTTTGTTCATGGTCCCACCAATGGGCTTGCTTGACTCGCTGTATAGTGACAAGGAGTAGGGCCATTTCAGTGCCAGCACCCCAATTATGGACTGCCCCCAGGAACAATTGAAGATATGCCTGGTCCCCCAAGCATCTACGTTTGCCTGTAACTTTCCGTTTTTTAAAAGTGATCTATATCCTTATTTTTATATTCATTGTTTTGGGGCATGACTGGCTTTATTATGATGGTTTATTTAAGATCTCTCTCCCCCCCTCCCTTGTAAACCGCTCTGGGCTTTTCTGGGAGAGGAAGAAGAGCAGCACAGAAATCAAACAAACAAATAATGAGAGTTGATCTCTCTCTCTCTTTCTCTCTCCTTCCATTATATTTCCTTATCTGGTATAATGTATACGTTTTTAGTCATGCTGGTAAATCAGGTCTTCCTGCGTAACATGATGCGTAACATTATTTATTATTTGTGATAAATCCAAATAATAAATAAATAAATAATAAACATGATTGATGCTGTTCAGAGGAGAGAAAGAGGACTAGAAGAAAGGGAGATAAAACATGAGCAGATACAGCCATGGATTGATGTGTGATACTATGGGTGGACCAGAGGTGTTAGTGCCTCACACTAATGAGAAAGTCATTAATGGTGCACCACAGATGCCATGCTGTCTTCTTTGCTCCACCACAATATCACAGTTATTTCCTCATCTTCTACTGATCTACCTGCCCAAAATTTGGGATAGGCCTGGGCTGATAACTAAAGGACTGTATTCTCTGGATGATCCCTGGAATTGCCATAATAAATCCTACTACTAAACGTTTAAGAAAGATTTGTCTGGAAGCAGCCATGGCCAGGGACCACATCAAACATGGATTCCTCTATCCCTCTTTCTCCAACCTTTGCATACAATTTGCCTCTTTCTTCTCTAAGGGTTGAATATTTATTTGATTCAGTATAGGTTTGGCATTTTTCCCCCTTTGAACAGCATAATCAGAACTTTGACAAGGGAACAGATTACTTTGGACATTATCATACTTCCATTTTTTTTCCCTTACCAAATTCTCAGAAGCAGATTGAACCTTCATAACCTTCATGTCTGCCAAATTGAAATTCTGAGAACAAGGAGCAATGATCACTGCATCTCCATCAGCTATTGCAACAAAAATGCCTTCACAACATGAAAATCTGCAAACAAAAAGAGAAAAGAGAAAAGAGAAAAGAGGAAGGAAGGAAGGAAGGATCCCAGTGGCCTGTACATAGCTGTGTCTTCTCTCTTTTTTTTTTATCCATTCAATTGTGTCTGATTCTTGGAGACTGCCTGGACAAGTCCCTGCAGTTTTCTTGGAAAGGTTTTTCAGAAGTGGTTTGCCATTGCCTCCTTCCTAGGGCTGAGAAAAAGTGACTGGCCCCAGGTCACCCAGCTGGCTTTGGGACTAAGGTGGGACTAGAAGTCCCAGTCTCCCAGTTTCTAGCCTGATGCCTTAACCACTACACCAAACTGGCTCGTCTTCTCTTTAAGAGAAAATAGTCTTTAAGGAATCTTTAAGGAAATTGTAGCTTTTAGCATGGATAATATTAATAAGAGTTTTGTCAGTTTTGTCTTCTCCTTAAGGAACAATTTCTTTAAAGAACATACAGCTCAGGAACTTGGGGATGGGGGGGGATGTTGCAACAGTTTCTTCCAATGGGGAAACTGAGCAACAGCATTTCTAAGACAAAGAAACCTAGCTTTGCAACAGGTTCAACTACACTGCAGCTGTGCCTTAAATAAAATAAGCTCACTTCTCCAATATTGTGGAAAGAGAACAATCAGGAGCTGTTTGAATGTGTGGAACTGCCTGATATGACTTAGGAAAACAGCACTGACATACCCTTTTGGCTGCAGACCAGAAGAACAGGATGAAAACGTTGTATGCTTGACCAAAATGGAGGGAGTTGCTTTACCGCTAAAAAAGAGAAAGGCTTTTATGTGCTACGGTTATGAAAAAGATTAAAAAAACCAAAAAAAACCCCCTATTTGGAAACATTTTTTGAAACATACACACACACACTTCTCTCTAAGCACTGTAGTTTTATCCATTCTTGAAAAATCCAATTTCATAATATAAAGTAATATAATTTTTTGTACTCCAGTATTTGCAGTATGTATAAGTTTATAGAATTGCCTCTTATTCCATTCTGTTGAATGGAGACAGATTTTTATTGGGATACTATAGAAAATAGGGAATGCCTTTATGAGACTAATAAAACAGTAAAGCATTTGGTTAATGTTACTACTCTATTAGGTTTAAAAGCTCAAAGGTTTAGAGTCAAGGCTCAAGATTCATTGAAAAGACAATTTTTGTAAAATATTATTTTGTGGTTAAATAACTTTTTGAGGCTGTTGCCTTTGCCACATACTTATTTTGGTAAAGTGCAATGTAATATGGCCTACTAAAAACTAATAAATAAAAATTAACAACATAATAACAATATTTGTTCCATGCATGCTGCTTAAATTAGATTAACTAGAAACTAACATTAATCTGGTAATTGTTAAGACTGGGTTGTAACCACTAGCACATTGTAATTCTTTACAACAAATTTATAAACTAGACCAGTAATACTATTCTCATGTTACCGAGAGAAAGTGGCTTGTCTGTGGAAGGAGTGAGATTCAAGGTGAAGACATGCCAATGTCACGTGAGCATATCCATTACTGGGGCAGATCCATCCTTGTTAGAGGAGGTGACCTGTGCCCATTCTGATGCCATGGCACTGCATTTCCCATCAACCCTCCACCCTGGCCATCCTGACCCTGGCTGAAGGAAACAGGAACACCTCTGTGCGATCTCCACTGCAATCTCTGTTTCATAATCTATGTCATTTCAGGTAATTTGGCAATCTTTTTAGATTTCCACCATTTCATTATAGAAATATTTAAAATAATTTCTGTGAGCTGCAGGCCTCGTTTATGCGTACAATAGACCTGCTGGCATCATGTTATTGACTCCTGTTTTTTTTTTAATCCAATTTAGTCTATTTTGAGAAGTAGAAGTCAGATCACAGAGAGTTTTTATCTCCTAACTCTTATCCAAACTGACATATTATGTATTCAAAAGCAAATACTACACTACTGGCTGATGGTCCTCCCTTTCCAAGTTCTCATGTCTCATTTCTCAACCCACTAGTGAGACCTTTCTTTTAAACTGAGATACACAGTTCTGAAAGTGGCACTTTCTACCTAAATTTCAATCCTGGGAAAAAGTTGCTCCTCTATTAGCCCACAATTCTACACCAATTTATCTGAGAATAGCTTATCTCAGCCAATTCCAGAATGAATGAATGAATGAATGAATGAATGAATGAATGAATGAATGAATGAATGAATGAATGAAGGATGATTCTGAAACCATCCCCTTTTGGACACATCTAAAGATCGCATTGTGTCATGTATGCACAACCAAATTAGAATATTTGGATCACACCTCTGGATGGTCAAAACAGACACTATGTAAAACATTTTATCATATATCTATACCATTGCAATGAAAGCCAGTTCAGGGTAGTGGTTGAAAGGCACTAGAGTAGAAACCAGGAGACCATGAGTTCTAGTCCTGCCTTAGGCACAAAGCCAGCTGGATGACTTTGGGTCAGTCACTCTCTCTCAGCCCTAGAAGAAGGCAGTGACAAACCACTTCTAAAAATGTACAGGCTGACCCAAAGGCACAAAATCAGTCAGTCAGTCAGTCAGTCAGTCAGTCAGTCAAAACAAAGAAACATAGAGAGATATGGCTGGGCATCCAAGTAAAGGAATTAATGCATATGCAATGATGTTATGATGTAAAGGCAACAATTTAGATATACTCCTCTCCTTTCCCCATCCCCTCAAAAAGGGAACATCCTGATTTGAATCCAAATAATCCTCCCTGTGCAAGCAAATAGCAGTTTGGGGTGTTGGGTTTTCACTGCAGAAAATGGAGCAGATGAGAATGATTCAGGAGTGAGGGGAAAGAAACCTCTTGTTCTTATGCAGCAGTTCCAATCCACATGACATTCATACAGTACATAGCTAATGTTTTTTAAATCAAAGCTACTGACATGCATTGATGTATTAATGTCTCTAATTTGACCCTAAGTCTTCAGCAAGAGGGCTGTAATTATTCGGAAGGAAGTTGATAATAAACTTAATTGTTGCCAGCTTGTCTTCACACCAGCATCTAGCTGGGCTTCTCAGAAAGAAGAAGGAAAAGGAGGAGAAGTTGTTGTTGATGGCACAGTATCAGAATAATTTGTTGCACTTTATTGTATCTGGCATAAGTCATGATCAGTTCATTTTTCACATTTTAGGAAGCTCAGCTCATTTGAATTACCATGGAAACTATTTATGAAATTAGCTAACCCCCTGGGGAAAAGCCATAGAAATAATGCTTTCCCCAAGTGGATGGGTCAGGAGTTGAATAGCAGCCGTGAGGTTTAGAACTATTTAATACACAACAATTTCCCCACTCATCCCATAATTGGGGGGTGGACCACGATTGTGTTCTGAAAGAAAGTTGCTCCCATGTGGTGAGAAATGAAATAGATAGATAGATACCCACACACAAAATACCTACAAGCACATAGACTTTGTTTGCATTGCACTCTTAGCTGGATCATAAGAATATTAATGTGTGATGCAAACAGCAAATCCAGTCAATTGAGGGGGACAGTGTTAGTCCCAAATAGATCTAGAGGTTGGAGGAGGGGGGCTAGTTATACTAACTGCCTCAAATCAACTATAGGGATAGCACTCTGGAAAGATATAGCTCTGCTCCATTCTTTTTTTAAAAAAAATAAAAATGTCAAAAGTCAAAATAATTAGTACTTGCCTTTATCTTTAAAAAGACTACGCAACAGTAGCCTTCTCAGGCAATGTTAATTTTAAAAAAATATGAAAAATGGGTCTTGGTAAGTATACAAATCTTGAAACTCAGCAGATAATGGTGCTCTGTATAGGGGAAAATATTCTGTGACATACTGTAAATCTAGTAATTTTTCAGAGCTATACAAAAGACTGTTTTAGGAAGTCAACCATAGCTAAATGGAGATGGGGCAGTAATCTGAAGTGATTTTTATACCTGAGGAGAAAGAGAAACTACTTATTGAAGTTTTTCTTTCTTTAAATTTCTTTGAAGTTATGCCATCTAAGATAGTTAAAAATATCTTCTAGTCACACTCTTTAGTTTCAAGAATGGCCTAACAAGTTATGTAAGTCTTCCCAAAGTACTTAGTCCTGGATGTGATATATGAAACTGGAAGTGCAAGGATGTTATATTTTGCTTTACTACATACATATGTATGGTGTGTGTGTATGTGTGTGTGTGTGTGTGTGTGTGTAAATATCATGTTGACACTTTTGGCCACAGCCCCTTAACTCCTGGAATATCTCATTCCATTTTTACAATAATATTCTAAAATATTTCCTGAGTATATTTCTTCTTTCTTTCCCTGCGTACAGCTGAATACTCTATATTCACAAATGCTCACATTATAGGGAGCAAGTTGAAAGAGAACTATGCATTAATCCAGTAGAGCCTGTTTTTCAACCTTGGCAACTTTAAGGTGTGTGGACTTCAACTCCCAGTATTCTCCAGCCAGCATGCTGGCTGGGGAATTCTGGGAGTTCAAGTCCACACATCTTAAATTGCCAAGGTTGAGAAACACTGCAGTAGAGGTACATTGAGTTGATGATTTGAGAAGAGAGTAATTTTATCTATTTTATTTATTTATTTATTTATTTATTAAACAGATTTATAAGACACACACGGTGACTCCAGGTGGCTTACAGAATTAAATATACTTTACTCTTATCACAAGCTTTTCAAACATGTCTCTTGTCTTCCAGCCCATTTCAGGTCCGAGTGTTCCACTTCTATACCCCATAAGTATTACATTTGTTTTAATCTTCGGCTTGACTTGTTTCCCCCCCTTTTTTGTCCACCTGACCCATCTGTGTTTCATTTCCCACTCATCAACAGCCAAAGAGCTAGGCTTCGGCCGGTTTGGAACCATTAGACAGAGGCTGGCTGTGTTCCCTTTTCCTGTACCACATCCTCCCCTGAAAAATATGACCATCAGATCAGAGAACAGAGTTTGCTTTGTCCCCCAGCAACCAAGATCTGGAAGTACTTTCAATCATTTGCACTCTATACCCACTCAAACACACTGATGTGATCAACACTGGGCCTGTGTGGGCAGTCCCCCCCTCTCTCTAGCAAATAGCTTGCTAACATTCCAGGCATGTACTTCCCTGAAAACAAGGCCGAGACAGGGCCCTGAATATTCAATTGGAAAATCACCAACAGCAAGAGCTTAGCTTGGCATGGCTGGTGTTGACTCTTAATAAGTGACTTCCGAAAAGCTGAGCCATGGGCCTTATGGCTTCAATGACTTGTTTGAAAAATATTTTCTAGGTGCCTCATACCACTTTATTTCCTGTGGCATGCGTCATATTGCAAGTTATTCTGAGCCAGGCTGTTTAAAAGCACTAACATTTTCCCAAGATTGTGGGGTTTTAACGAAAAATGTGCTTATACAAGATGAGCTCATAGCTATTAGAGCCGATGCAGATTTAACTGCTAGGATAAGAAAATCTCTGAGCTCTAAAACCTGCTGGTGGTGGTGGGTGGGTGGAAGGCAGAAGGAGGGAAACCTGACCACTAAAAGAAGAAAAAAATAGACAAGTGTTTAAAACAGTGGTCCCCAACCTTTTTGGCACCAGGGACCGGTCGTGGAAGAAAATTTTTCCACAGACCGGGGGGGGGGGGGGTTCGCAGGCAGGAGCCAATCGTGTGCACCGGGGGTGGGGTTTGCAGGCGGGAGCCAATTGCGTGCACCGGGGGGAGGGGTTTGCAGGCGGGAGCCAATTGTGTGCACCGGGGGGTGGGGTTTGCAGGCGGGAGCCAATCGCGTGCACCAGGGGTCAGGGTTTGCAGGCGGGAGCCCCGTGGCCCACTTCCTAACAGGCACAGGTTGGGGACCCCTGGTTTAAAATGTTCAAAAAGGCAGGACCACTTTTGCATCTCTTCCAGAACAATCCAGTCATACTGGGAGGGAGGCACTTAGATATTTTCCCCCCATTCTCATTAGAGAGTAATAACTACTTTAAAGAGTTTTCACCTAAATGGTTCTTGTTCTGATCTAATGGGACTATATTCAAGAAAGTAAGCTTTTTCAAGCTTACTACCAGATAATGCCAGCCTGATTGTTCTGAAGGGGTCCAGTTTGTGCTTGTACAAAATTATTTCATTCAGCAAGTCACATCACAGTATTGTTTTGCAATGTCAGCTTGAAATTCTGAGCGTTTGGATCTCTGTGTTAAAATTATTTAGCTTTCATGGTAAAATTGATGCTATATTAACTTTTGGAGTCAACTAGCAGCATTTTGGACCAAGGAGTTCACCTTACTATCTTATTACCTTCAATCGTAGTTGCTTGGATGTCAGTGTTAGGGAGCTTTTTACCCTGCAATGCAAGCTTGTGAGCTTCCCAAATGCATCTAGTTGGCCAATATGGAACACAGAATGCTGGATTAGATGAATCTGTGCTCTGATCTATGGATCCTTTCCTGTCTTTAGGTGTGTGGAGAATGTATCCAACCTTCAAGCATCAGGAGGGATTTCATTAATCTTCCAGTCAAAATAAATATGCAGCTGATTCAAACAACATAAATTGGTTGTAGAGTACTTGTACATCATCACATTTAATGAATGGTGTCCACTTTTACACATTGTCTAGCAGTGTAAGTTAGCAAAATCCCATGTTCCAACAGATAGTTGGTACACATTCATAAATATAGCCACTAGTAGTTATGCACAGACATGTCACCATGTTGTAGATGAACCTCCAGCACTGTGTTATTACAATCAGCTGACTGTTTCTTTGACAGATTGTTGTTTAATAGTTCAGGATGTCAAAATATATTTCATCAGTGAAAGTGCAGTGTGTGTGTATATATAGAAAAACAAGGTAGGAGGAAACAAATAAAAAGTAAATTGCAGAACCTATTGATGCAGAAAAGTTGCAGATTTGCTTCCTTATAGAACTGCCAAGAGCATTAAATTGGAATTTCTTACTTCTCAAGAAGGTACATACACACACACACATCTTCAGAGGTGAGATGCAAACTTTATTTTAGCTTGCTTTTGCTTTAAGTATGGGATTATCATGAAACAATTCTCTAAAACTATCAACACCACAACAGCTATGCATAATACCAACATATTTTAGCACAAAAATATGCTTACATTTTCCTACAGACACATACACAGAAGCCCTCTTGTGGACCAGCCTGAGGCATTTTACTCTATGACACAGAGCAACAAACATTCCCCATTCATCCATGGCAGTGTTTCTCAATCTCAGCAAGTTTAAGAAGTATGGACTCCCAGAATTCCCCCAGCCAGCACTGAGGTTCAGAAACACTGATCCGTGGTAAGATGTGCAGCATCAGTCAAGTTATACTGGTAGACAAGACAGAAATCCCACAAATACCACTTTCCATTCTCTGGCAGAAAAGGCAATAATCACAAAATAAACAACAATATGCTGCCTTATTGTGGTATTAAGAATCCATCACCTGTTTTGTTCTTTCTCATGGTAAGACCAACCCAGCGTAGGTGACATGATCAGTCTTGGAGTTCCTCAATAGCAAATTTCTGGGTATATAGTTACTTAGGATCAAAACATGGTGAATATGCTCCCTTGATTACAGGAGGATGGCCCAACACAGGAGAAGTAACACCACAGGACCAGAGTCAGCAGTTTATCTTCATCTAAAGGAAAAAGGACACTCATTTGAGGACATTAATGTTCACATTTTAGACAGAGAAGATAGGTGGTTTGAGAGAGGGGTCAAGGAATCCATTCATGCCAACTTGGAAAATCCTTCCTTGAATAGAGGTGGGGGCCTCAGGCATAACCTTTCCCCTATCTTCCTTCCTGCTTTGTCTTCTGTGCCTAGGAAGATTAAGACCATTTCACAAGCTCAACAGCAGCAGGGTAATCTTAACGATCCTCCTTTAGATGATAAAGGGACTTAGAAACAAACATCTCAAAAATAACCATGACCTAGCCCCAGGTGCAAGGTCACACAGCCAGCCTAGAAACATATTTAAGGATTCCCTTACTAACTTTACTCAGACTGAAGAAGCTCCTTGGATAAGGAGTGAAACGTTTCCACTAAGAAAATAGAAATCCAGTTGACATGATTCAAGCCACAGACTGTTCCACCTGGATGACTGAGAACCTTCATAGACATGCTCCCTTGATGGAAGTCTTCTGGTGAAAGTCATAACTGAGTCCTGAATAGAGCGCCTCATCTCATTAATTCACTGACCTACTCTGACACATGTATCTCCATTCAACTCCCCATTATGACCCAGTGCATACAAAATCTCAGTAAAAAAATGAGCTTAATTAGGATTCTGTTTTATAGTTTCACCTGAAAAAATACATTAAAAAAAACACACGCACACATGGCTTGAGTGTGCAGATTTTCTTGTCAATAAACGTTTACCAAGTAACTGTATTAATGGTTTTCCTTATATGTTGAAAGCCAATGAAAAGCCAAATTAAATCACCCATAAATATCCAGCATAAAGATCAGCTCTGTAATGTCTTTTTTACATTTCTAAGAAGCTCAGGTAGCTTATTTCCTATAAAATATTTTCTACAATCAGCAAGGGATTTAGATTCCACTTCCCTGAGTCTTTTGAAGTAGGGCAGTACATAAATATGTGCCTAAATAAAAAACAAACAAACAGATAAGAAATCAAACTAGCCCTGAACAAAGTTAATGCATCCTACAGTGGTAGATTTTGCAGTCTGGCAGCTGCTTTGAACAAACTACATAGAACACTTTATCAGTGGATAAAAAGAACAAAAGAAGATCCTACTGGAGTACTACATTTAAACATATTTTTTAAATAAATAAACCTTTGATATAGATTAGATATTATCGAAAGTTCATGTATTTGGAAATCAGCCAGTCAGAAACTATATTTTTTCATTGTAAGCCAACCAGAGTCATTTAGGAGTTGGGTGCCCTATAAATTAATTAATTAAATACATATTTACCACAGACATACATACATTCACTAGCTTCAAATAGGTGATGCATCACAATGCTTATAAAGGCCTGCAAAGTTACACAAATAATACTGAGCTTTTTTTTATCCAGTTTTCTTTCTATCGCACCATGTAATAATTCATTAATAACTTGATTATTTTACTCATATTCATGATTTTGCTGAAAGGCAAAGGAGGAGAAACAGGGCAAGAAAGGGGATAGAAAGGGATGGATTGTGGAAATGCAGTTTGTACTTTATTGGGGAAAAAATGAAAATCCTATGGTACGATAAAGTTAAAGTTTATGTGGATTTCAAACATCATTTTATTAGACATGCCATATTGAGAATATGGAATAGATATATACCCAGGTTGTGCCTGAAAACACCCTTATGGATCTCAGATCAAGAAACATATCATAGAAGAGAAACAGCAGACAAGGACAAATGGTTGACGTATTGAGAATTATTGGAAAACATCATGGGGAATTTAAAATTAAATCAAGAGAGCAATTAATAGCAGAAGGATATTTTTGTCAATGGTTTTCCCACTTACAGTTATCAGAAAGATTCAAAATGGACAAGAAAATTATGGTATGGAGCAAAGTATGACTTTGAAGTACAATTGTGCACTGATGATGACCATGTAAATGCTAAAATAGATAAACTTTTATTGGAAAGGAAGAACAGGTTAAAGAATATATGATAAGGTGGGGTAAGTATTTTGGTTATAATATATAGATGGCCCAATGGGAAAATTTGTGTTTAAAAGGGCTGAAATTTATATTGTGTTATGATCTTAAAGATAATTTTTATAAAATGATGTATTGTTGGTATAAGGGGGCGTGGTGGCTCAGCGGGTAAGATGCCAGGCTTGTCGATCAGTAGATCGCAAGTTCGGAGGTTCGAATCCCTAGCCCTGCGTGACGGAGTGAGCTCCCGCACTAGCTCCAGCTCTTGCCAACCTAGCAATTCGAAAGCATGCAAATGCAAGTAGATTAATAGGTACCACTTCGGTGGGATGGTAACAGCGTTCTGCATGTGTCATGCCGGCCACATGACTGTGGAAGTGTCTTCGGACAACGCTGGCTCTTCGGCTAACAAACGGAGATGAGCACCGGCCCCTAGAGTCGGACACGACTGCACAAATGTGCGGGGGAAAGCTTTACCTTTTTATTGTTGGTATATGACACCAGAGAGGTTATCTAGAATGTACATATAAAGGCACTTCAAATGTATTTTGGAAATGTGAACAACATGAAGCGACATTTTATCATGCTTGGTGGCCATGTAAAAAAGGGAAAAAGGATTCAAATACAGAGGATTTTAAAGATTAATATTCAGTTGAAGCCAGATGTTTTTCTTTTTAGGGCTAATGGATAAACAGTTAGAAAAAAGCCATGGAAGATTATTTCAATATATGATTACTGCGGTGAGATAATTATATGTACAGAGATGGAAAGATTCGACACTATCCTCTATGGAGGAATGATTGGTAAAATCGACAGATCTTGCTGAGATGGATAAATTAACTTCTTTGATTAGAGAAAACACACTATCTACATTTATTGGTGACTGGAAAATAAACTTCATTTATTGGTGACTCTTACGGACTTTTTGCAAGAAAATGAAAAAAATGAACTCGTGATTTATGGCTTTGATGATTGGACAGGATAGATTATAAAAGGAAGAATATTATGATGTAACTTTAGAGAGAGAGAAGTTAAAATATAATTGTACTTATAACTGCTGTGAACAATATCAAAAGCCACTACTTTGTACTGTATATTTTTTCTTTCTTTTCTATTTTTCTTAATTTTTTTCCTTTTCTTGCACAACAACACAACACAACACAACAACATAAAACATATAACATAAAACACATAACATAAAACACATAACACATAACACATAACACATAACACAACATAACATCATAGAACACAACACAACACAACACAACAAAATGGATTGGTGTCATGGATAATCCTTAATAAGCTTGCCCTGATTTTGCAACAGAATATAAGAACATTCATTTTGGAATAGTAAAAACAACAACTATCTAGTCTCATATTAATGTTTTCATAGTGGCCAGTTTACAAAAGTCCACAAGGAGAACATAAATATAATACCATTCTTGTGTTCCCCTGCAAATAATACGGAGAGGTATGCTGCCTTTGATACTGGAGAAAACATACGGTATAAATAATATAATAGGGTATATTACATATATATTAAATGTACACATTTTTAATGTAATATAAAAATCCAGTGAATCAGGTTAATCCTCTATATAATTCAAGAAAAGCTTTTCCCACACAAGTTGGAATTGATTTTCAGAATCTCATATATCTTCTCATAGGTAGCTAAGATCATGTTAAAAAGCATCCTTTTTCATTCTGAATATATTGTACCACTTAACTTCATGATTCTGATTTTTTTCCATTTCATTGCTATTATGAGCCATGGATAATAATGGCTCATTATTTATCAAAAAGCAGAGTATTTAAGGAGTGTATTTTATTACTATTCAAACTTAGCCAAATGGAGATAGGTCACTTTCTTTGGAGGCAGGAGGGGGGGAACACTGTATTTTTGTTGGCTTGTTCAGTAGATCCTCAGAGGTGGGGAGACAGTTTGCTGTTGTTGGTTTTTTTTTTTACTCTATGGATAAAATGAACAGTACATCTAATGTTTTGTATTTTTTCATTTTTTTTAACGTTTAATAAAATCATGTCACTGCAATGAGAAAAAATCAACATACAGCCCATTGGACAAGGGCTTCCAGTTGTACAGAAATCCTGAGTGAAAGATTTATCTTCTGGAAAAAATCCATGCTGATAAAGTGGCTAGATAACAGAGGATGGAATAGCATACAGTAGGAAAAACAGGTTTTGTATGTGTGTGTCATTCTTTCTGTCCTTTGTACGAAGTATTCCAAGTAGCATGTTTACTGGTGGAATATAAGCCCATTACTTTTCCTTGCTTTTTGCACGGGTTTGGAGAGTGTGATTATCAAAAATATTCTTTTTCTTTTCTTTTTTACTACTGAAGGAGAAGTGGAAATATGAAAATTGTCAGAGCGGGAGCGGATGGAGCGGCCTGGTCCTTCCCTTAGACACCAGTGATCCTTAGTCTGTATAGTAAATAGACACTCACACAGAGATTATATAAAATAGCCTATTTACTTTATATACATACTTATTTACAGATCACTTCCACACGGGTAACAAATGATACACCAGCGATACAGCATACGAGAGGTAGAATGAGAAGAAAGAAAACAGAATTCATCTGCTTATATATACAAACTGACCAATCACCTTATAGGTCACTCTCGTTATCCACCACACCCAACTGAACTCTTAGCACCTGTTGTATGAGTCACACACTGACACATCATCACTACAACAATGGCTGCTAATTGGGTGACTTGCAGAATATTTCCCCTCTCACCTAGATATCAAGCCTCTCTGGAATAATTTATATCTAACTGTAAATTCCTGGGTATATCAAAACCCCAACAAAAATCTTGATCAAATCATAAAAGTCTGCACAACTTTCTTAAAATTAATGGCAGGAGAAAATAGTTTAACACCTGCTTATATCCCCCAGGCATTGATTACTCTATGCACTGATCTCTATATGCATTATCATGTGCACTCAGGTTATATGCATGCAGGCAGTCTCAGACTGTGAAAATGAGCATGCACACAGATATCTCTCAACAGTGTGAGGGCTGGGGTGGGTTTTTTTGTTTTTTTGGAGTTGATATTTTTCAGGAGCAAGAAATTTGTGATATGATAGGATATGATGGGAGGGACTGAAGGTAAGAAAGAGTTTTGCAGAGTGATTGGACTGCATGACTTGATATCCATGGGGGAGGCAGAGTCAAGCCCCTGGCTGCTCCAGTGTGAAGGGCCAGAAGTTTCAGCAATTTTCCCCATGCTTTTTAATAGCTATGTTAAACTGCTGGGACAGATAATCTACCAGCTGGGGTGAGATATCAGTATGCTGTTGATACTCAGTTAAGCGTAATCATCCCAGGCTGAGATGGGGAGGTTGGGGAAAATTCTGGCCTAGTATCTAGATAGGTCAAAAGAATCTCAAATTAAATCAATACAAGGATTTGCCATTTGTAAGTGATTAATCAGGCTTGATACTAATCCTTAAATTGGTTCTGGTGCCACTTCTCAGAAAGAACAGGTTCTATGACTTGAGGTCCTTCAGGACTCACAATTGCTGTTCAAGCAGGAGGGCCTGAGTTCAACATTGGTTGGTGCACCACATGCATGTTTTTCTGGATGAGAATATCTTCATCATCTCACAGCTGGACTACTACAAAGCTCTTTATATGGGGTTGTTCTTCAAGGTGACTGAGAAGTTGCAATTGGTTCCAATTTCAGCAGCCCAGCTGCTGACAGGAGGAGGTAGGTTTAGGAATACCATACTTATGCTGAGATCACTGCTTCCAGACCCCATTTCAGCCATTAAAGCTCTACATGTTTGTCATCTGTGCACCTGCAGGACTGTGTTTCCCACTTGGTCTGCTGTGTACATTTATCCCTAGAGAAGCTGGTCCTGGTCCTTTTTATTTTATTTTATTTTATTTTATTTTATTTTATTTTATTTTATTTTATTTTATTTTATTTTATTTTATTATTTTATTTTATTTTATTATTTTATTTTATTTTTATTTTATTTTATTTTATTTTATTTTATTATTTTATTTTATTTTATTTTATTTTATTTTATTATTTTATTTTATTTTATTATTTTATTATTTTATTATTTTATTTTATTTTATTTTATTATTTATTTTGTTTTGCTTTATTTTATTTTATATTTTATTTATTTTATTTTATTATTTTATTATTTTATTTTATTATTTTATTATTTTATTATTTTATTTTATTTTATTTTATTTTATTTTATTTTATTTTATTTTATTATTTTATTTTATTTTATTTTATTATTTTATTTTATTTTATTATTATTTTATTTTATTTTATTTATTTTATTTTATTATTTTATTATTTTATATTTTATTTTATTTTATTTTATTTTATTTTATTTTATTTTATTTTATTATTTTAATCGATTTATCACCGCCCAACTCCCTCAAAGGGACTCTGGGCGGTTTACAATCTCACATAAACTCTAATACAATATAAATAGAGTCAAATAAACATTAAAATAAGCAATTTAAAATACAATAAATATAATAAAATCAAGATGGTAGTAGTTTCTTTAAAAAACATTGGAAAGGGCAATTCAAGGACCAACCTAATGTATTAGCCATCCCCAAAAGTGTATACTCTTCTTCCCGCCCCAGGCCTGCTGGCAGAGCCAAGTCTTGAGATTTTTTCAGAAGTCCAGGAGCGAGGGGGACTGTCTTAACTCTGGGGGAAGAATATTCCACAGGGCAGGTGCTACTGCAGAGAAGGCACACTTCCGTGACCCCGTTAGATGGAATTCTTTAGCCGATGGGGTCCATAGAATGCCTTCCCTGCATGACCAGATGGGACGGGACAATGTAATGGGGATAAGACAGTCCCTTACGTAACCTGGCCCCATGCCATTAAGGGCTTTAAAGGTCATAACCAACACCTTGAATTGGACCCGGAAGCAAACTGGAACCCAGTGCAGCTTGCGTAACAAAGGTGTTACATGTGTCCGATAAGGGACTTCCAAGATCGTCCGATCTTGTAGAGCGCATTACAGTAGTCTATATATGAGATAACCAGGGCATGAGTGACCGTTCGAAGGGCCTCTCGTTCCAGGAAAGGTCGTAACTGGCGCACAACACGAAGTTGTGCAGAGGCCCTCCTAGCCACGACTGCCACCTGCCGAGAGGTCAAGAAGAGCGAGAATGGATGCACTGCCTCCATCTCGCTCCCGCCAAAGATCATCCATAAGCGCGACCAATGCATTTTCAGTCCCATGACCATGCCTGAAACCTGACTGAAAGGGGTCCAGATAATCCATTTCATCCAGAATCCTCTGGAGCTGCAACGCCACCACCTTCTCAACCACCTTCCCCAAAAAGGGAAGGTGGGAGACTGGACAAAGATTATCCAGTACAGTAGGGTCCAGCGATGGTTTCTTGAGGAGAGGGCGTACCAGCACTTCCTTAAAAGCTGCCAGAAACACCCCCTCCCCCAATGATGTATTAACCATCGTCTAGACCCAGCTACAAGTCACCTACCGAGCTGCTTTCACTAGCCAGGAGGGACATGGATGTAATTGACAGGTGGTGGCATTTACAGTCCGGAGAACTCTGTCCACTTCCTCGGGTCCGACAGGCTCAAACCATTCCCAGTTAACAAAGTAAGTACGTTCCCTGGGTATCTCTTCAGACTCTGTGTCCTGTTCCGACTAAGACTGACATGGAAGCGTTATTGAAACAACTTTATTTACAAGATACAGTACACAAGTCACCCAGTTTACACAGTCCTCTTTTTCTTCTACAGGCTGGATAGCAGCGAGATCGGGCAATACTCCTGGCCAGGCAGGAAGGAGCCGAGAGGGGACGGGCCCTGTAGCAGAGTCTGCAACCGGCGGCAAAACAGATGTGACAGGCAAGGTGTCCGCGGGCATGGAGTTGGCTGTGCTGGTGGTAGTCTGGGTAGACCGGGGCCTGATGAAGGCTACCCACTGGTGGCCGGTGTCAGCTAGGCTTGACTGCGCATCTGGGCTGGTTGGAGTCTGGGTAGACCGGGGCCCGACAAAGGCAACCCACTGGTGACCGGCATCCAGTAGGCTTGACTGCTGATCGGGGCTGTTGGGAGTCTGGGTAGACTGGGGCCTGACAAAGGCCGCCCACTGGTGGCTGGCGTCTGCTGGCTTCGGAGCGGCAAGCAACGGAGAGTCGGTGGCTCGGGCAGTCAGGAGGGAAGCAGGCAAGGTGGTGGTGCTTACCCCAACGCTGGTTTCTTCCACAGGTAACAAGGATGGAGGTGCGGCAAGCGGACAAGGTTCGGGTCCGAGGCTTGGCACAGAAGCAAGGTAAGGCTTGGGTCTGAGGCTTGGCGCAGTGGCAGGGCAAGGCGTGGAATCCAGGTCCGGTGCGGTAACAAGGCTAGGCTCATTCACGGGTTCCGGGACTGTGGTAAGGCAGGGCTCTAGAGTGAGGTTCGGGGTGGCCGTGAGGTGAGGCTCGGTAGCAGGGTCCGGCGCGGAGTTTAGAGCCCTCAGCGCAGAACTGTTAGAGCGGTTAGAACGGTTGTCTCCGGCACCTGAGGTAAGTTGCGCCGGCTTTTTATTCCGTTTTTCGTGCCTTGGGAGAGCAGGGCCCAATCGGGCTTCGCATTGCTCTGCCCGCCTTTCTGCTCTCCTTTGGCGCGCGCTGATTGGCGGAGGCGTCTTTCTTTCAGAGTCCCTGCCAATCAGCGTTTCCGGGTCTCTGGTTGGTTTCGCGCCAAGCCTGCCGTCTCCGGTGATTGGTTCTTCCTCCTCCTCCGAGTCCAGCATGTCGGCCAGCATCCAGGTAAGTGCAGGAAACCTCACACTCTGTCTCACACTCGGAGTCCAACCCAGAGCGAATCCGAGCGATTTTATCCAACAAATGCCCAGAAAATTCTTCCGCACGGCCCTGGAGATGGATTTCCAACTCCCCTTTCCCTAAAAGGGATTGGGTAATCTTAAACAGGGCCGCCGGACAGCATTCCACGGATGCAATAAGAGCAGAGAAATATTGACGTTTCGCCGCTCTTACCGCCACAAGGTAGGCCTTAATGGTAGCTCTAGTTTGTGTTCGGTTGGATTCAGTCTTTGTCTTCCTCCAGTCCTGGATAATCTGGGACAGGCCCATGGTCGTCATGGTGACCATGAACTCCTGAGCCGCTTCCGAGGCTCGCCCCAAGGAGGGCAGATTGAAGTCCCCCAGGATCATAAGCCTGGGGAACTCAACCACCACCCCCGAGATGGCCTCCAGCAGCTCAGGCAGGGAGGTTGCCATGCAGCAGGGAGGCTGGTACAATAGCAACACTCCCAACTGTTCATGAGAACCCAACTTGAATAACAGGGTCTCACACCCGGTAACTTGTGGAGCAGGGCCCCTGACGGCCACTAGAGACTCCCTGATGACAACAGCCACTCCTCCTCCCCTGCCCTGAAGTCTCGGCTGGTGCCAGACCTGAAACCCGGCTGGGCATATCTCAGAGAGAGGAACACCTCCCTCTGGGCCCAGCCAGGTTTCCGTAATACATGCCAGGTCTGCCCCCTCCTCTAAAATCAGATCGTGAATGAGGGGGGCCTTGTTATTAATTGACCTGGCATTACATACTGTAGGACCAGCCGTAAATCAGGGCAACCACGCGTCTGCTGACCAGGGCCTGGGTATGAGCACGGAGGTCTTATGGTCTCCTAAGATAGGTAACTCCTTTTTGCTTGAAATTCACAACCATTCTAAAGCACCTTGCACCTTGCTGTAGATGTTGGACATCGGTTGAATTTGTAATATTGATTTTCTGATCATTTAATTTTTTTCTACTATATATACTTGAGTTGTTAGAAGTATAACTAAATATTAATGCTATAACTAAATATTTAAAGTCAAAGAGACAATGTAAACATTGTGCAGTCAATATGTGGACATTATTAGGAACTTGAAAATTAGCATGCTATTTTTTAAAAAACTTTAATTGGTCTAATAAATATATTTCCGTAATGAGGATTTTGACTTTTTTCCCCTCATGGCCAATGTGGATTTTTTTAAAAAAGTGATTTAGAAAATAGCAAGTTTGACTGTTCAACAGCAAGATCTAATACAAGAGGAAGCAGGTTGTATAATATCTAACTGGGATTCTAGTTTCTCAAGATATATGCTCTCCCACTATTAGGTAGTCTTAATTTGTTATTTATTAGCTTAAAAAAAGTCTGAAACAACATCTATATTATCTTTAGCTGTGTTATTATAAAGACTTTTGGTTGATCCCTTCTGTTTTTCACCTCTCAAGGAATTGAGGTCAACTGCACAAGGATGGAAACAGGTTTAATTGTGACAACTGTAACCACCAGCATTGAAACAATTATCATCCAACATCAACTTCGCTGGACTGGCCATGTTGTTCGAATGCCTGACCATCATCTTCCAAAGCAGCTACTTTACTCCCAACTTAAGAATGGAAAACGGAATATTGGTGGACAGCAAAAGAGATTCAAAGACACTCTCAAAGCTAATTTAAAAAAATGTAATATCAGCATTGAGAACTGGGAAGCCCTAACTCATGAGCGTTTCAATTGGAGTCATCCTTTATTAATGGCGCTATGGACTTTGAAGAAGCACGAGTACAGGGAGAAAGGGAGAAAAGAGCTAAAAGGAAGGCACGTCAGGCAAACCCTCATCATGACCGTCTCCCACCCAGAAACCTATGCCCTCACTGTGGGAGGTTGTGCGGATCCAGAATTGGCCTTTATAGCCACTTACGGATCCACTGTTAAAATTTTACCTTTGGAAGACAATCTTACTCGGCTACGAGTGATCGCCAATGATATTTTTAGCAATGGAAAATAAATATTATTTGCTTGTCTCATCTTCCCACAACTCTTAACATTGGTTTTGCACAGATTAGACTCAATTTGCATGATGACAGGAGTAGTCAAGAAAATCAAGATGATGGATGCAACTGTACAATACCACACATAAAAAAGGGGTGGAACTACAATCTTTGTCCTAAAGACAATTACTTCCTACTTCATTTTCCAACAATTTAGAACCCACAAATTGACCTGAGGTACTGGGGGAAACTTTACCTTTACCTTTTCCTTTTTACTGTGAATTAATACATTTCTAAGATTTGGGTCATGCTTCTACAGTACTCAACAATATCTTGACCATACAAAGCCTGCAAAATGGAGTAAAATCCCACTACTGCTTAAGTATGTTTCTGTAATTTAATACTGATTGCATTACATGTATGTGGATTACACAATGTGGTTATAAGTCTATCTTACAATTCTCACCTGTGAAAAGCTGAAAATAAGCAGTATTTTATTTATTTATCACAGAAAGTCTCTCACTGAAAGCACTGATAATTATGGCCGTATGTTCCCAAGCTGTAGGGTGCTTCTAATTTTCAAGTTTATGTAATTGAATTTTTAACTGCATAGCAAGAAAAAGATATTTTAGTGAGAAATGAACTCTTATTATAAAAAAGCAGAGTGAATAATTTAAAGAAGCAAATAACGTTTTATTCTTTACTTTCCTGTTTTTTTTTTTAAAAAAAGACTATTTTTAGGAATGACTCTAATATTTCACAAAGAAAACACTTCCTCTAATTAAAATTAGCTTGCTATTTGTTCAAGGATTTAGGGTCAATTATGCTAATAAAAAGTTTAAACAAAGTTTAAACAAAACCACCATATGGTTAACATGCTTCTGCTCCCAATATTCTTTATATATTGAATTTTCTGTTAGCTAATAAGTGTCCAGAAAGTGGGTGGCATTGGCTTTTGAGAGTCTCAACAGCTGACACATAGGAGAAAGGAACATGAATAGTTAACCTATTTCAGACTATCCATCCTTGCAATGCAACCTTTAGTATATTTCCTGTTACAGCAGTGATTCAAAAGCCATATCTCAATGGCTTCATCCAATAGCACTCCTGTGACTTCGAAAGCTTGGAACTATCTAGTTAGGATCACAAAAATATTTCTAATAATTGTTCCAGAACTCTAATGGCACTATATGATCAGTAGTATCTGTTAGATCTCTGCACACTTTGAAAATGATTGGGAAGAAATATTTCAGACCTCACATAAGCACAGTACGTCTTTGTTCAGCCACCCTTGCCTCCTAAAACAGATACACTTTTAACGGAATTCATTCATCTAGCTGCATCTGTTTCACGCTATTGCAGAAACTTTAATAAGGAGCAATAAGGATCCTTCTCTGATCATCTATCAGGCCATTAAGGTGATTCTCTTCTGCCAAGTCATAGGGTGAGATGTTCTGATTAGGTGCCATCAAGTTATTGTCAACTCTTAGCCACTACATTGATTTTCACCATGATGATCTGTCCCTAACTTGGTCCTTCAGGTCTTCCAATGGTTCACTTATTGCCACTGTAATTGAATCCATCCACCTTGCTGCTGACTGTCCTCTTCTTCTCTTTCCTTCTATCTTTCCCAGCATTAAAGCTTCCTCTAGTGAGCTAGGTCTTCACATAATGTGACCATAGTAGGATAATTTGAGCCTAGTCATTATGCATTGAGTGAGATGTTCTGATGCAATTGTCATTTTTTAACTGCCTGGTTTTAGTTTTCTGTGATTTTAATGCTGACTTAATGGAATTGGTTTTATTAGTCATTTAGCATGTTTGGATTTTATGTACTGTACTGTCAGTTGCCCAGAGTTTTTGACCAGGGTGGCATATCAATTGAATGAATGAATGAGCCACATTGTGCTGAGCCTAACAGTCCCAGTGAAATTCATCAGCCCTTTCCAGATGACCACAGAGAGATAAAGAAAGCCTCTTTCCTTTCAGCAGTTCTTAAAGAATGGATTTCACTGACTTCAGAAGTACATATACTGTATCAATCACATCACCAACTATTTTGCTTCATGGGGAGAAATGCAGTAAATCCACATTCAAATAGGTTGTCCTGAATTGGTATTGAGATAAGTCTTATCATCACAATAAATCATCATATAAACCAATGTGGGAATGCCATATGGATGCGGTAAATGTTTCAGGTGATAGTTATCTCAGTTCCAAAGGAAAAACCAAGCAAGCAGTAATAATACTGTAAGCAAGTAGGGGTGATGCCACTGTTCCTGCTGCCACCTGTTAACATAATGATGATAAGAGAAGGAAAGAAGAAATAAGCAGCTGCTATTCAGAACTGGTCAAAGGAGAGCAGTTAATTCCTCATGGCAAGACACCGGCATTCTATCCCCAGATATACTGTATGTTGAAAGATTGCTACCCAAGTAGACCCCACTCCTTCTGCACTCTCTTTTCTAAATGCCTTAAAGAGCTCTGCACCTCAGAATGGCAACTTTGATAGACTGCCAAGTTGTACACAAAGAAAAGAAAATAACCTCTGAATTGTCCAGGGTTTAGGAGTAAGGAGTAAAAGAGCTATATGTATTTTTTAATTGATTTATCTTTTTAAATAGGCTCTACACCTGAGTGTTCCTCATTAGGGAATACAACAGGATTAAAGAATGTTAATCATTAGCTCTAATTTGAAATGCATCTACCTGATTCCTGCATTAGACAGTTCTCCTGCAAAACCACTTTTATTTATTTATTTATTTATTTATTTATCTTATTTATACCCCGCCTATCCCCTCCCTAAATGGAGGGCTCTAGGCGGCTTACAATCAGTACATATATATTTCAATTATACATCATCTTATAGTACCCGCGCAATTAGGGAGGGGGGTGAGGGAACCGGCTCTTCAATCGCAGGTCGGACTACATGTCCCAGGAACCTTTGCTTCCGAGCCGGCTGCTGACGTCCAGGAAGTTGATGTTTTTTTTTTTTTTTTTTTTTTTTTTTCCGGGATCCGTCGTCCTCTGCCGTCCTCCATCGCATCCACGGGAACCAGCTTTTCTTCTCGGTTCGAGGGCGACCCTCCGAAAAGGACGCCAGCAAATTGGCCCACGTGAGTGGTCCCCATTCATCTACTTGCTAGGCTTTCGATCAGCTGGGTGGGCTGGAGCTGGGGCTAGTGACGGGCGCTCACCCCGCCACGCGGATTCGAACTGCCGACGTTATGGTCGGCAGACTACCGGCTCAGCGGTTTAACCCGCTGAGCCACCGCGCCCCCTTTTGTCTCATGTTCATTAAAATTCACACCATGGTGTAAAATGCAGCACGCCACTGCTAATTTCAGCCTGGATAACATAAATAAGGAGTGACTCAGGTACACAGCACATAATTATTATTGCTATTTTTTTTATTCTTTAACTTCTTTGGCAATAACATCTCAGATGAACTGTTTTGGAAAAAGGTTTCCCTTTTCAACTTTCTTTTAAGGAAAGAATGTCTTGCTGTTAGAAGACTTTATTTTATAGGTGGGTAGAGGAAAACTTACAATGCAACTTCTAAAGAACATTTTTAGAAGGGATTTCGCGCCTATGCGGCCTCTCTTGTCCAGTCGGGCCCGAAGCTCCCCCTGGTTTACGGAGGAGCTGAGGGCTTTGAAGAGGATTAAGAGACGCCTAGAGCACCACTGGAGGAAGACAAAGACCGAATCCGACCGAACACAGGCTAGAGCCGCTATTAAGGCCTACCTTGTGGCAATAAGAGCGGCGAAACGTCAATATTTCTCCGCTCTTATTGCATCTGCGGAATGCTGCCCGGCAGCCCTGTTCAAACTTACCCAATCCCTTTTGGGGAAGAGGGAGGCAGAAATTCACGTCCAGGGCTGTGCGGAAGAATTTTCTCGGCATTTATTGGATAAAATTGCTCGGATTCGCTCTGGGTTGGATTCCGAGTGTGAGACAGAGTCTGAAGAGATACCCAGGGAACGTTCTTACTTTGTTAACTGGGAACGGTTTGAGCCTGTTGGACCTGAGAAGTGGACAGAGTTCTCCGAACTGTTAATGCCACCACCTGCCAATTAGATCCATGTCCCTTCTGGCTGGTGAAAGCAGCCCGGGAGGTGACCTGCAGTTGGGTCCAGATGATGGTCAATACATTGTTAGGGGAGGGGGTGTTTCTGGCAGCTTTTAAGGAAGTGCTGGTACGCCCTCTCCTCAAGAAACCATCGCTGGACCCTACTGTACTGGATAATTTTTGTCCAGTCTCCCACCTCCCCTTTTTGGGGAAGGTGGTTGAGAAGGTGGTGGTGTTGCAGCTTCAGAGGATTCTGGATGAAACGGATTATCTGGACCCCTTTCAGTCAGGTTTCAGGCCTGGTCATGGGACTGAAACTGCATTGGTCGCGCTTATGGATGATCTTTGGCGGGAGCGAGATGGAGGTAGTGCATCCATTCTTGCTCTTCTTGACCTCTCAGCGGCTTTCGATACCGTCGACCATGGTATCCTACTGGAACGGCTCAGGGAGTTGGGGGAGGGCAGCGTTGTATTGCGCTGGTTCGCCTCCTTCCTCCAGGGCCGGTTCCAGTCGGTGTTGATAGGGAGCGAGAGATCCAGCCCGCGGGCCCTTTCTTGTGGGGTCCTGCAGGGCTCGGTTCTCTCTCTGCTCCTTTTTAACATCTACATGAAATCGCTGGGTGAGATCATCCGCCTCCATGGGGTGAGATATCATCAGTACGCTGATGATACTCAATTATACATCTCCATCTCACTTGCTGGATCGTCACCTTGTTGTGGTGAGTGGGCTTGTGTGTTCCCAATGAACCCTGTGAGCGAAGCCGTCGGGAGTCATGTACTCCTGGTAGGGTCACCCATGGCGGTAAGGTCCAGGGGGAGAAACCAGACAAAGAACGATCCAAGAAAGTCCTCAACGGCAGAACAGGCGGAAGATAACAAGGTGTATTGTTACAACGGCTGCGAAGGCGGATGAAGGCTGCAGCAGACAAAAGGTCACCAATCGTCATGGTATCCATGCCATTGGATTAGAGCCTTTTTCTGTGAAGGTTGTATGCTGATCGTTGTGCACCGATCTCCACACATAAAACAAATTCACGCACAGGCGTCTTCCAACCACACCAAACCCAAAACAACCAAAAGTCCCATGGCGATTGACGAATGGCAACGGGGGCAGGACTGTGAAATCCGGAAGCTCCTAGTCATGGACCAGCACATGGGCGGTGGATACGGATTCAGTCGCCCTGACTCAAGGATCGAGGCAGTTGAGTAGTTCGGCAGCTGTATCCACGACTGAGCAGCCCTATTTAGGATCCACTCTGCTCACCCCATATGGGGAGGGGGCTAGAAAAGGTGCCCTAAACATAGTCTGCCTCATTTTCTCCCTGACTGGATTACCGCGACCAGTGGGGTCACCATCTAGCAGTTGTAAAAAACACATGAATTTTGGAACATGGAATATACGGACACTGCAAGACAATATGGATAGTGAACGACCTGAACGTAGGACTGCCATTATTGCAAGGGAGCTGAGACGTTTTAATATCGATATAGCAGCACTCCAAGAAACTTGAAGAGCAGGAGAAGGACAGTTGAAGGAAGAAAAAGGAGGTTATACCTTCTTTTGGAAAGGACTGCCTGAACAAGAACGACGAATACATGGGGTAGGCTTTGCTATCAAAAACGACCTTGTGAAGCTCTTGTCAGAAGTTCCCACTGGGATTAACGAACGACTCTCAACTCTGCGAATAAAACTCGCCAAAAACCAACAGGCAACTATCCTAAGTGCTTATGCACCAACACTAGATGCAGATGAGGATATCAAGGAAAATTTTTATACCCAGCTGGACACCATCTTATCAGAGATACAAAAGGAGGATAAAATTATCCTCCTGGGCGATTTCAATGCAATAGTTGGGCGTGATTTTGATTTGTGGCCAGGGATCATTGGGAAAGAAGGAGTTGACAACAGCAACACGAATGGAATCTTACTTCTGACTAAATGTGCAGAGCATAACCTTGTCATTACTAACACACTATTTCGCCAGAAAAATAAATTTAAAACATCATGGAAGCACCCACGGTCGAAGCACTGGCATCTTTTAGATTATGTAATTGTCCGTGCTAGAGATCGCCGTGATGTACTTCTCACCAGAGCCATGACGAGTGCCGATGACTGCTGGACAGACCATCGATTAATTCGATCCACAATGGCCATAAAGATTGTCCCTCATCGTAGGCTCCAAGGAAGAAAACCAAGGCGTAAAATGAATACACTGGCCCTTCAAGATCCTATTAAATGAGCTTGCTTTCAATCAACTCTCAAGGAACATCTGCCTATGGAACTTCCTGAAAATGTTGAGGAACACTGGATTAAATTGAAGACTTCTATTATTTCAGCCTGTGAACAAACTATCGGATACCAGACTAAGAGACATCAGGACTAGTTTGATGAGAACAATAGTGAGATTGAACATATTATTGACAAGAAAAGGAA
Organism: Charina bottae; assembly: GCA_023362775.1. NCBI lineage: Eukaryota > Metazoa > Chordata > Lepidosauria > Squamata > Charinaidae > Charina > Charina bottae. The sequence goes on along the minus strand of JALMGJ010000004.1, from coordinate 27,233,334 downwards.
AGCCTTCCAGATATGGCAAAAAGATATTAACTGTGCCGTTAAGAAAAAAATCTACGCCAGTGCAAAGGCAGAAGTCCAAAGAAGAACTAGAGAACTTAAGAACATATGGTGGATAAAAAAAGCCCAAGAAACCCAACATTTTGCAGATGCTCATGATGCATGGGGCTTTTTTAATGCCATAAAGGCCATCTATGGACCAACAAACAATGGTACAAATCCCTTACGCTCAGTAGATGGTGCTAAACTTCTAAAGGACAAAGAGTCTAATGCACTGCGCTGGAAAGAGCATTACTACAATCTCCTTAATCGTCACTCTACTGTGGCTGATGAAGTCTTCTTGCAAATCCCGCAAAAACAAATAAGAGATGAGCTTGCAGTACCCCCTAGTTTGGAGGAAGTCAGTAAAGCCACTAAACAAATGAAAAATAACAAAGCTAGAGGACCTGATGGGATTCCTGCTGAAGTTTTTAAAGAAGGCGGGCCTGAACTTACACAACAACTTCATAAGCTCATCGAAAAAATCTGGATGAGGGAGGAGATTCCAGCAGAACTTTAGGGATGCCTTAATTATCACTCTCTTTAAAAAGGGTGATAGAACAGACTGTGGAAACTATCGAGGCATCTCCCTTCTAGCCACAGCAGGCAAAATCCTGGCAAAGATCATCACAAACCGTCTCCTATCTGTATCAGAAGACATCCTCCCTGAAACGCAAAACGGCTTCCGCCCTTCCAGGGGAACAGTGGATATGATCTTCACTGCATGACAGCTTCAAGAAAAATGCAAGGAGCAAAACCGCCCTCTGTACATGGCGTTTATTGATCTGACTAAAGCTTTTGATACTGTAAATCGTACTGCTCTCTGGACCATCCTTCTGAAAATCGGATGCCCTGATAAATTTGTGAACATCTTGCAGCTACTCCATGACGACATGATGGCAACAATCCTGAATAACAATGGATCTCAAAGCAATACATTTAAAGTGGAATCCGGCGTTAAACAGGGATGTGTTATTGTCTATGAAGGTTCTCAGTCATCCAGGTGGAATTGTCTGTAGCTTGAATCATGTCAACTGGATTTCATGAATGTTCACAATTCACCAATCCCACTGAAAATCAACAAAAAACAATTTAAAAAGATCCTTTTTGTAAAGCCTGGGACAACTTCAAATTAATAAGATAAAAACAGAGGTGAATACCCAAATCTTTCAAACAAGTTTGAAAGAGCCAAATTAATTTTCCAGAGAAAGAAATTCTTCATTCAACTAGATACTGGTTTTCCTGTCAGTTCCAAATGGCTCAAAATATTTTTATTTCACTGAGGGAGGGGAAAGACAGTATCTCAAGTCATCCATGTTCTTATTAGTATCTATATCTCTTATTGTTTTAAATAAAGTTTCCCAGTAATTATGTCTATGAAGGTTCTCAGTCATCCAGGTGGAATTGTCTGTAGCTTGAATCATGTCAACTGGATTTCTATTTTCTCAGTGGAAACGTTTCGCTCCTTATCCAAGGAGCTTCTTCAGTCTGAGCAAAGTTGGTAAGGGAATCCTAAATATGTTTCTAGGTAGCTGTGTGACCTTAAACCTGGGGCTAGGTCATGGTTATATTGAGATGTTATTTTAAGTCCTTTTATCATCTAAAGGAGGATCGTTAAGATCACCATGCTGCTGTTGAGCTTGTGAAATGGTCTTAATCTTCCTAGGCACAGAAGACAAAGCAGGGAGGAAGATGGGGGAAAGATTGTGCCTGAGGCCCCCACCTCTATTCAAGGAAGGATTTTCCAAGTTGGCATAAATGGATTCCTTGACCCCTCTCTCAAACCACCTATCTTCTCTGTCTAAAATGTGAACATTAATGTCCTCAAATGAGTGTCCTTTTTCCTTTAGATGAAGATAAACTGCTGACTCTGGTCCTGTGGTGTTACTTCTCCTGTGTTGGGCCATCCTCCTGTACAAAAGTTGTTTGGTTTCTCCAATGTAGAGTTCAGAGCACTCCTCACTGCAATGGATGTGTTATTGCTCCAACCTTATTCGCTATCTTCATCGCTATGATTATACACCTTGTTGAAGAGAAACTTCCTACTGGTGTAGAAATTATATATCGAACAGATCGAAAGCTTTTTAATCTTAGTAGGCTGAAAGCAAAAAATAAGGTAATTGCAACTTCTGTTATAGAACTTCAATATGCTGATGATAACGTAGTCTGTGCACACTCCGAGGAAGATCTTCAAACTATCCTAAACATCTTTGCAGAAGCATATGAAAAGCTCGGCCTCTCGATTAACATTAAAAAAACCAAAGTGCTTTACCAGCAAGTTCGAACCAATCCCTCTGCAGCGCCATCAATCCAGCTTAAAGGTGTGTCACTAGAAAATGTCGATCACTTTTCTTATCTCGGCAGCCATCTATCTACAAAAGCCGACATCGACACTGAAATTCAGCATCGCCTGAGCTCTGCGAGTGTAGCTTTCTCCCGAATGAAGCGTAGAGTGTTTGAGGATCGGGACATTCACAGGGAGACCAAAATGCTTGTTTACAAAGCCATTGTACTACCAACCCTTCTGTACGCCTGTGAAACATGGACCCTCTACAAATGCCACCTCCAACTTCTTGAAAGATTCCATCAACGCTGCCTCCGAAAAATTCTGCAAATTACTTGGGAAGATAGGCGGACTAATGTTAGCGTATTAGAAGAAGCAAAAACCACCAGCATTGAAACAATGATCATCCAACATCAACTTCGCTGGACCGGCCATGTTGTTCGAATGCCTGACCATCGTCTTCCAAAGCAGCTACTTTACTCCCAACTTAAGAATGGAAAACGGAATATTGGTGGACAGCAAAAGAGATACAAAGATACTCTCAAAGCTAATTTAAAAAAATGTAATATCAGCATTGAGAACTGGGAAGCCCTAACTCATGAGCGTTTCAATTGGAGGTCATCCTTTATTAATGGCGCTATGGACTTTGAAGAAGCACGAGTACAGGGCGAAAAGGAGAAAAGAGCTAAAAGGAAGGCACGTCAGGCAAACCCTCATCATGACCGTCTCCCACCCGGAAACCTATGCCCTCATTGTGGGAGGTTGTGTCTGCGGATCCAGAATTGGCCTTTATAGCCACTTACGGATCCACCGTTAAAATTTTACCTTTGGAAGACAATCTTACTCGGCTACGAGTGATCGCCAATGATGATACATCATTGATGATACATACAATGATGATACATCTCCATCCCGGGGGAAGTAAGTAATGCAGTTTCTACCCTGTCCAAGTGCCTGGGGGCTGTAGGGGCCTGGATGGGGAAAAACAGGCTTTGACTGAACCCTAGTAAGATGGAGTGGCTGTGGATTAATGGCTCCTCGATATCTAGGAAATTGTCATCTTTAGTTCTGGATGGGGTAGCACTGCCCCAGACAGACCCGGTACGTAACTTGGGGGTCCTCCTGGACTCGCGACTCCTGCTCGAAGAGCAGGTGGCAGTCGTGGCCAGGAGGGCCTTTGCACAACTTCATGGTGTGCGCCAGTTATGACCTTTCCTGGGTCGAGAGGCCCTTTGAACAGTGACTCATACCCTGGTTATCTCACATATAGACTACTGTAATGCGCTCTACATGGGGCTACCCTTGAAGAGTATCCGGAAGCTTCAGCTGATCCAGAATGCAGCCACATGAACCATCTTGGAAGTCCCATATCAGACACATGTGACACCATTGTTACGTGAGCTGCACTGGGTTCCAGTTTGCTTCCGGGTGCAATTCAACGTGTTGGTTATGACCTTTAAAGCCCTTCATGGCATGGGACCAGGTTACGTAAGGGACCATCTTATCCCCATTACATTGTCCCGTCCCATCCGGTCATGCAGGGAGGGCATGCTACGGACCCCATCAGTTAAAGAATTCCATCTCACGGGGTCACGGAAGCGTGCCTTCTCTGCAGTAGCGCCTGCCCTGTGGAATATTCTTCCCTCAGAGTTAAGACAGTCCACCTTGCTCCTGGACTTCAGGAAACAACTCAAGACTTGGCTTTGCCAGCAGGCCTGGGGCATTAAGAAGAGCATAAACTCCTGGGGATGGCTAACATCGTAGGATAGCCCTAAATTGCCCTTCCAATGTTTGAAAGAAGACATCACCATCTTGATTTTATTATATTTATTGTATTTTTAAATTGTTTATTTTAATGTTTGATATTTTATTGATTTGTAAACCGCCCAGAGTCCCTCGAGGGAGTTGGGCGGTGAGAAATCGAATAAATAAATAAATAAATAAATAAAATTTCTGAAGGGAAGGTGTTATCAAAATTTGTATGTACAAAAATAACTTTAAAATACATCACACTTTCTTATGTCTACGAAAGACAATCTGATACCTATTTAATTCACTATTATTGTATTTGTACTACCAGGGATGGGGAAGTCAATGATGTGTGTTTTTCCCCCTTGACTCAGGTATCAAAATAACAATTTGTTTAACCTATATTTATACCCCTTCCAATGCAAAAGCATCACAACGTGGTTTATAAAAGAAAACATTCAATAACAAAGGTAAAGGTAAAGGATCCTCCCGCACAGTTGTGCAGTCGTGTCTGACTTTAGGGGCCGGTGCTCATCTCCATTTGTTAGCCGAAGAGCCAGTGTTGTCCAAAGACGCCTCCACGGTCACGTGGCCACATGACACGCGCGGAACGCTGTTAGCTACCCACCAAAGTGGTACCTATTGATCTACTTGCATTTGCATGCTTTCGAATTGCTAGGTTGGCAAGGGCTGGGGCTAGTGCGGGAGCTCACTCCACACGCAGGGCTAGGGATTCGAACCTCCGAACTTGCGATCTTCCGATCGACAAGCCTGGCGTCTTACCCGCTGAGCCACCATGCCCCTTCTCAATAACAAAACCGATACATTATAACAGTATAAACCAGCCTCCTTAAAAAGGTAAGTAGTGGAAGGAAAACAAAAGCAGAACAACCATTTATCCATCATTCATGCAGGGAATGCATGGATGAACATGTGCCTAATAGATGCAATACCCCAGGATGTTGGGTGGGGTGGGGAGGAGAGCATTCTAAAATGTAGGCAGCAATACTGACTCACCTGACTTCTCTCCAGATTAATGGATGATAAAGCCTAATAGATTTTATATAACTTGAGGGAACATAGCATTTTCATACAATTAACATCCAAGGATGACTTAAAGCTATCATTCTCTTGATTGGAGATGGATGGGATGAAGCACCATCATGGTGATTTTGACAAACATGTTTTTCATGGTTAGGTACAAGTAGGCAAATGCTATCAGTATTGGCTTTAATTCACCACATCATTGAATACAGGTACTGGTTCAAAATATGCACAGCTTTTCTGATTCAGATATTATGAAGAAGTAGATCTAAGTGATATCAATGTGTTGAAGACATCTTTAATGCTACAGACCTTGCCTTGAGTATGATAGGGATGAGGTTTCCTGCTCTGCCTTAGGCAGCAAATATCTTTAGTTGGCACAGTTTCTTAGCTACTTATCCCTTAAATCTGCACCTATAGTTTATTTTTGCCAGAATGTCAACTGAACATTAAATATATATTTCCATTTCTTTTGGAAGTCATCAAATATCACTTCAAATTCTTTTTAAGCATTTTATATGATTGGGTTTTCCTTCTTTCTTGAGCTTTCAAATAAATTATGATACTCAGTACAGAGATGGCCTACTGTTTTTGTTTGGATATAGCAATACTTTGGAACTTCCTTTGAGTTAGGCTGAAACCCAATAGTATCTCCTGATCCACCAAATGTCCAAACATCATATATCTAACATGGACCAAGATAAATTCTAATGCATATGGACAATATTGTTCAGATTCAAAGTTGTCCATTTTGGGGGTGAAACTCAGGATCCACACTTTATTTTATTTATTTATTTATTTAATTAATTTATTCCCCGCCCATCTCCCATACAAGGGACTCTGGGCGGGTTACAATAATTAAGCACCACCGGTAACAAACACCGGGGGCGCCTTCCCCGGTAATGGCTTGACAGAATCCCAATGAGAAAAGGTTTTGTTTAAAATCTTCCGCAATAATTCCTGCCTGCCTGCCTTTTGATCCAATCCGTATTCACCTGATATTCGTTCTTAATATCAAGACATGTCTTTGAAAAGGCATAGAGTGATTCCTGGCAAATTAGGCAAAGTTAAAGCAGATGAAGTCTGTGGTACGTTTATTTCTCCCAACCAAAATACATAACAGACTCTTTAGAATTTCAGAAATTAGGAAAAAATGAGAGGTACCAGGAATCAGCAAAGTTGGCAAAATATATGACTCATTATAACTCTGCTAAGTCTCATTTTAAATTCTAAATTTGATATACACAAAGGGAAGAAGTCAGGGAAATGCAAAATGGATGACAGCTGAACAGAGTTTTCTGGGAATAAAGCACACACATTTGTATACATACACAGACACACACACTTTGGAGGAAGCCTTACCTAAACGCCATCTGAAGGCTATATAAAGTAAAGCCAAAATCATCTGTTTGCCTTTTCCATTTACTGCAATAGGTACTAGATGAGTTGTCCTTTTAAACAGTGCAGAATCATTACTTTAGTCCTAGAGAGAAAAACTACTTTGCCAAGGAACCCTCATTCTTCTAGGGAGGCATTTCCTCCAACTCATTTATGAGTAATCATGCTAGAAAGGGCATATCCCTCAAAATGACTGGATAACTGGTATCTCATGATGAATCACAGAAGCATATGCTGTCACAATGAGGTCAACAGAGGGGAAGAAATGATGCTAATATTAGTTCCATTCATGGAATACACTTGAGTATAGAATTTACCACCAAGCAGAGATGAGTAGCCTCTCCCATATGAAAAGTAATACTATGACATCAGTTGTTCAGTACAGCATGTTTCTCAACTGCAAGTAGTTGTGTTCATAAGACTCCTAATAGCACCATGCAATTTAACAGAGGGAAGGGATTGGTCACCATAGCTTTCAGAGTGAGTTTTATACCCCAATGTTGACAATCAGGGCTCCTGAATTGCAGTTATTCATTCATTTTGTTTATCTCTTCAGCATTTATTCATCAGCCCACACCTTTCTGGTAAAAGAATACAGAAAGAAGGGGTTATGCAGAAACGTTCAGGGATCAAAAGCCAGTAATATCCATAAGACAACTTTGTTCCTTACTTTGTTCTATGATCCATCTGAAGGTCCAGAGAGATTATTAGAATGATTTGCAAATGTTTATTTGTTAAATTTATAATGAACGTTTCTTCCAGGAACTCCAAAAGCTATTCATAACATTCTCTCATTTTGTCTGATAATAACTACACTGAGAGGTGAGTTGAAGTAAGAGAGAATGACTGGCCGAAATTTACCAAGATAGTTTTGATGGCAGAGAGTGTACTTGACCCAGTGTTTCCATGATCCTAGTTGAACACCTTAACCAGCTTTCTTTGAGGAATGCCTGTCATGAAAAGCATCTAGATCTGAGGGTATACATCACCCATGATAATTTTAGGCAATGAAAATGGGAAATAGTATTTTTATAAATAAATAATACAAATTTAAAAATAGCCTCTTTCCCTCTCACTTCTGCCAAGGTTTTGCCAGGCCTATGAGAAAGCTATCAGGGCCTTCATTAAGAGCATACCTTTTATTGTACAGTAGTCTCCATATTGTGCAACATTTCTACAAGTCTGTCCTGCTGACTTTCAAAAAGTAGAGGAAGAAGTAAAAAATCCTGTTGGGACTTGTCTGGAAAAATTTCCTTCCTTCCTTCCTTCCTTCCTTCCTTCCTTCCTTCCTTCCTTCCTTCCTTCCTTCCTTCCTTCCTTCCTTCCGTATTTGAAATAGAGATGACAAGCAGAAAGCACGCAACTAAACATGTACTCCCAAACCAAAATCAAGCCCAATCATTTATATTTATATTTATATTTATATTTATATTTATATTTATATTTATATTTATATTTATATTTATATTTATATTTATATTTATATTTATATTTATATTTATATTTATATTTATTTATATTTATTCTATCCTGCCTTTATTATTTTTGTAAATAACTCAAGGCGGCGAACATACCTAATACTCCTTCCTCCTCCTATTTTCCCCACAACAACCACTCTGTGAGGTGAGTTGGGCTGAGAGAGAGTGACTGGCCCAAGGTCACCCAGCCATCTTTCATGCCTAAGGCAGGACTAGAACTCACAGTCTCCTGGTTTGCTATTGGCTCCTCCCTAGGGCTGAGAGAGAGTGACTGGCCCAAGGTCACCCAGACGGCTTTCATGCCTAAGGCGGGACTAGAACTCTCAGTCTCCTGGTTTGCCATTGGCATCTTCCTAAGGCTGAGGGAGAGTGACTGGCCCAAGGTCACCCAGACGGCTTTCATGCCTAAGGTGGGACTAGAACTCTCAGTCTCCTGGTTTGCCGTTGGCTCCTTCCTATGGCTGAGAGACAGGGATTGGCCCAAGGTCACCCAGCTGGCTTTCATGCCTAAGGCAGGACTAGAACTCACAATCTCCTGGTTTCTAGCCCGTTGCCTTAACCACTAGACCAAACTGGCATCTCTTGTTGGCTGTGCCACTTTCATAATATTTTAACGAAGTGATTTTTAGTTGTCTCATCCTCATTTTGGGTGCTTCAGAAATATTTGTATATAGCTACTGAAATAATAAATGTATTAAAAATATCTCCATCAGTTCATAGAGTCAAGTGAACCTATTTAAAGTCAACAGAGCGATGGCTAAATGCCTCTGCTGAAACTTTACACTGCTGGTTTGTCTTAGTCATGGGAGCTGCTCAAGAATAAACAAGGGCAATCACCATCACCATCACCATCACCATCACCATCATGAATTTGCTTATGGAACTGAGTTGATCCAGGTCTGAATCCCAGGCCATTTTCAAACTGCCTGCCTGGTGCCCAGCAAATTCTAAGAAATCTTTTATACTGAGTTACTGAAGCTCTGCAAGCTTTTGGAATTTGACTGACCACAGGAAACAGCAGAGAGGTTTTCCAGCCTGACCATATTGGCTGTCTCACCACAAGAACTTCCTATTTTGGCTCAGTCTTTTCAGTTGATTTGAGGTTGTGCCTCCAGATCATCAGGCTCAGCTTAAGGAGAGCCTGTTGCCCCCATTTATGAAGGAATTTCTTGCTCAATACAAGCCAGTCTTTCTTACATTAGAGCAGCTCCTATTTGCTTTATTAAAACCCTGGCTAATTTTCCAAAGGTGTATAGACAACTTTTGTTACGCCTTAAAGGAAAAAAAAAATCGCAGATCCGCTTATGTTAAATACAAAAAACAGAGAGCCAATTGAATAATAGATCTGGGTTGAGGGTAGGGATCAGATGCCTATTTCTGCTTAGACTGGCTCAGTTCAAAAACTCACCTGGCCAGGAATCAGAGTCCTGCAGGTAAAGGAAACAGGCTTGATGAACAATCCTTCCATGGGAGGTGTAATGTTTAGTATGTGGGTGGGTATACGCTTTTCTTTGCAAGGAAACACAACTCTGCCCTTCAAGTTAGGCCAACCTAAGAAACAGATAGAGCAAGGATTTCAGGAATGCTACTTTATTGTTGTAGGGCATTACAACAGAATCTTGAAAGCCTGCCAGAATATGCCTCTGCCCCCTCTTATACTAAGCAGAATCAAGGTGGGGTTCCCTTTTCCAGGACTGAGTTTGTCATTGAGTTTAATTGCTCTTTCATTCCTTCATCAAGGTTATCTCTGTACGCCTCTACACCCACTCTATAGCTATAGAGACTTCTCATTGGATGAACATACAACTTTCTCCCCATTTCATACAGAATGCAGATGTAGTGTTTCTTCATTTATTTTATTACTTATGTATTTGTTCATTCATTCTTTAGCTTCGTATCCCACTTTTTCTCCCGAAGCTGAAGATGGTATACATAGTACTGCTGCAATTTTCCCCCACAAAAGCAACCCTGTAAGTTGGGATAAGCTTACACAGAGAGTGACTGGTGCAAAGTCATCCAGTAAGTTACCATGCCAGAGAGGAAAACTGATTCTGTCCCTGATTCTCCTGGTCCTAGTCTAACGCTTGATCACACTATCACACTAGTATCACACTAGTTCTCTTATATCTCACTTTTTGTTTTGTTTTCTGTTTTGTTTGCCTAAGACAAATTCATATTTTATGGTGGTAAAGACAAGACTTCCTGGAAGTGAACTTGGTAACTTTATGGAGACATTCATGTCATTTTCTTGGCAATAATATGGAAGTGCTTGATATTGCCTTCGAGGCTCTTTTGATTTCCCAATCTATGGCTCTGGGATTTCCTTGTAGGCTCCCATCTGAGTACTAATCAAGTTTAGCATTTTCAAAATCAGATAAGGTCAGCTAGGTGCTGCAGCATGTTTTTCCCTTTATAAAAAGGTAGGGAAGGCACATAGCATAGAATTCTTGAATTCTTCTTAATGCATTTACCAGCAGTGGCCATAGGATGCCTGCATTTTATGGGTAACAAAATACTGTATTGTATCTCTCTCTCTCTGTATGTGTGTGTGTATGCACTTTCTTCCAAGGAAGTAATTAGGTGGATGCATATGCATTGCCTCTCTGTGTGTGCATATTTCTGCTCTCCCCAAACATTGCATCTGTGTATGTTGGTGTGAATGTGCGCATGGGAAACACACAGTATGCTGCACCAAGAGCAAGTGGGTATAGGATGAAACAGTCAGCGTAAATGAAACGTAAGAAAAATAATATACAAAATATAAAAGGAGAAAAAAGAAGCTAACTGCCCCCACCCCCAAAAAAACATACAGGGCATATATTCAAAGACATTCATACATAGGTAATGTTTTACAGTAAACATTTCAATGAATAGAAACCATAATTATCCATTTTGTTGTTGTTTATTCGTTCAGTCGCTTCCGACTCTTCATGACTTCATGGACCAGCCCACGCTAGAGCTTCCTGTCAGCCATTGCCACCAACAGCTACCCAAAGGGCGAGTCTGTCACCTCCAGAATATCATCCATCCATCTTGCCCTTGGTCGGCCCCTCTTCCTTTTCCCTTCCACATTCCCTAGCATCAGCATCTTCTCCAGGGTATCCTGTCTTCTCATTATGTGGCCAAAGTACTTCAGTTTTGTTTTTAATATCCTTCCCTCAAATGAGCAGTCTGGCTTTATTTCCTGGAGTATGGACTGGTTTGATCTTCTTGCAGTCCAAGGCACTCTCAGAATTTTCCTCCAACACCACAGTTCAAAAGCATCTATCTTCCTTCGCTCAGCCTTCCTTAGGGTCCAGCTCTCGCAGCCATAGGTTACTATGGGGAATACCATTGCTTTAACTATGCGGACCTTTGTTATCAGTGTGATGTCTCTGCTCTTAACTATTTTATCAAGATTTGTCATTGCTCTCTTCCCAAGAAGTAAAAGTCTTCTGATTTCCTGGCTGTAGTCATCATCTGCAGTAATCTTTGCGCCTAGAAATACAAAGTCTGTCACCGCCTCCACTTTTTCTCCCTCTATTTGCCACTTATCAATCAAGCTGGTTGCCATAATCTTGGTTTTTTTTTTGAGGTTTAACTGCAACCCAGCTTTTGCACTTTCTTCTTTCACCTTCGTCATAAGGCTCCTCAGCTCCTCCTCACTTTCAGCCATCAAATCCATCTGCATATCTGCGATTGTTAATGTTTCTTCCAGCGATTTTATCTCCAGCGTTGGCTTCATCAAGCCCAGCACGTCGCATGATGTGTTCTGCATACAAGTTGAATAGGTAGGGATGAGAGTATACAACCTGCAGTACTCCTTTCCCAATCTTAAACCAGTCCGTTGTTCCGTGGTCTGTTCTCACTGTTGCTACTTGGTCATTATAAGGATTCCCCAGGAGGCAGACAAGATGACTTGGTATCCCCATACCACCAAGAACTTGCCACAATTTGTTATGATCCACACAGTCAAAGGCTTTAGAATAGTCAATAAAAGAGAAATAGATGTTTTTCTGAAACTCCCTGGCTTTCTCCATTATCCAGCGGATATTGGCAATTTGGTCTCTAGTTCCTCTGCCTTTTCTAAACCCAGCTTGTACTTCTGGCAATTCTCATGCCATGAATTGCTGGAGTCTACCTTGCAGGATATTGAGCATTACCTTACTGGCATGTGAAATAAGTGCCACTGTTCGATAGTTTGAACATTCTTTAGTGTTTCCCTTTTTTGGTATGGGGATAAAAGTTGATTTTTTCCAATCTGATGGCCGTTCTTGTGTTTTCCAAATTTGCTGGCAAATGGCATGCATCACCTTGACAACATCTTCTTGCAAGATTTTAAACAGTTCAGTTGGGATACTGTCGTCTCCTGCTGCCTTGTTATTAGCAATGCTTCTTAAGACCCATTCAACCTCACTCTTCAGGATGTCTGGCTCTAACTCACTGACCACACCATCAAAGCTATCCCTGATATTATTATCTTTCCTATACAGATCTTCCGTATATTCTTGCCACCTTTTCTTGATCTCTTCTGCTTCTGTTAGGTCCTTGCCATCTTTGTTTTTGATCATTTATTTATTTATTATTTAAATTTGTATTACAATTTACAAACCGGGGGACTCTGGGCAGTTCACAATAAAACAAATTAAAAACATAAATATAAAATTAGAACATCCATTAAAATAAATATAAAATCCAAGTGGACTAGATGTTAATAATAGGGCGGGCTTCATGGTACCAGCCACCAGCCACCCCCAGGAGGAACTAGTAGCATTCCCATCCCACGCAAGGCAGCAGAACCAGGTCTTCAAGTCTTTCCGGAAGGTCAGGAGTGAGGAAACTCACCTCAGCTCTGGGGGCAAGATATTCCAAAGGGCGGGCACTACTGCAGAGAAGGCCCACCTCCTGGACCCCGCTAGATGGAATTCTTTTGTCAATGGGGTCCGTAGCATGCCCTCGGGTGGGGTGGGTCATTGTTCTGGGGGTGAGACGGTAGCTCAGGTAACCTGGTCCCATGCCGTATAGGGCTTTAAAGGTAATAATCAACACCTTGAATTGGACCCGGAAGCAGACTGGAACCTAATGCAGCTCGCACAGCAGAGGTGTCACATGAGACGATTTTATGGCACCAATAATTGTCTCTGTGGCTGCATTCTGGACCAGCTGAAGCTTCTGGATAATCTTCAGGGGTAGCCCCATGTAGAGCGCATTGCAGTAGTCTATATGGGAGATGACAAGGGCAACTGACGCACAATCCGAAATTGCGCAAAGGCCCTCCTGGCCATGACTGCCACCTGCTCTTCGAGCAGGAGTCGTGAGTCCAGGAGGACCCCCAAGTTATGCACCAGTTCTGAATGGGTCAGCGCCACCCCATCCAGAACCAAAGATGACAACTCCTTGGATCCCGAGAGGCCATCAATCGACAGCCACTCCATCTTACCAGGGTTCAGCTGAATCCTGCTGTTCCCCATCCAGACCCCCACAGCCCCCAGACACTGAGACAGGGCAGTGACCCCATCACTTACTTCACCCAGGATGGTGATATACAATTGACGATCATACCTATTTTTGCCTGGAATTTACCTCCGATGTTTCTAATTTTCTGGAAGAGGTCTCTTGTCCTTCCTATTCTATTGTCTTCTTCCACTTCTGCACATTGCTTATTTAAAAATAATCCTTTATCTCTTCTGGCTAACCACTGGAATTTTGTATTTAATTTGGCATATCTCCCCCTATCATTGTTGCCTTTTGCTTGCCTTCTTTCTTGGGCTACTTCCAGTGTCTCAGCAGACAGCCATCTTGCCTTCTCGGATTTCTTTTTCTTTGGGATGCTTTTTGTTGCCACCTCCTGAACAATGTTGCAAACTTCTGTCCATAGTTCTTCTGGGACCCTGTCTACTAAATCTAGTCCCTTAAATCTATTCTTCACTTCCACTGCATATTCATTAGGAATGTTAGTCAGCTCATATCTAACTGATCTGTGGGTCTTCCCTATTCTCTTTAGTCTGATTCCAAATTGTGCAATAAGAAGTTCGTGATCTGAACTACAGTCAGCTCCAGGTCTTGTTTTTACCGACTGTATAGATGTCCGCCACCTTTGGCCACAAAGGATGTAGTCAATCTGATTTCAGTGTCGACCATCTGGTGAAGTCCATGTATAAAGTCATCTTTTAGGTTGCTGGAAGAGAGTGTTTGTTATGCACATTGAATTGTCTTGGCAAAATTCTATCAGCCTATGTCCCGCTTCATTTTGTTCTCCCAGACCATGTTTACCTGTAATTCCAGGTGTCGTCTGACTACCCACCTTAGCATTCCAGTCTCCTGTAATGAAAATAACATCTCTTTTTGGCATATTATCTGGTAGGTGCTGCAGATCCTCATAAAACTGATCTACTTCTGCTTCTTCAGCATCTGTGGTTGGGGCGTATATTTGGATCACTGTGATGTTAAATGGCTTACCCTGAATTCGAATTGAGATCATTCTATCGTTTTCTGGATTGTATCCAAGCACTGCTTTAGCCACTTTATTATTAATTATGAAGGTTACTCTTCTGTGGTCCTCTTGTCCACAGTAGTAGATCTGGTGGTCATCTGATGTGAAGTGGCCCATTCCAGTCCATTTCAGTTCACTGACACCTAAAATGTCTATATTTAATCTTGCTATCTCACCAATAACCACATCCAATTTGCCCTGACTCATAGATCTTACATTCCAGGTTCCTATGGTGTGTTGACCTTTAGAACATCGGATTCCTCGTTCACCACAAGCACCATCGGCCGCTAACCGTCCTTTCTGCTTTGAGCTAGCTGCGTTATCACATCTGGAGCTAGTTGAACTTATCTTCTGTTTCTCCCCAGTAGCATTTTGACCATCTTCCGACCTGGGAGTCCCATCTTCCGATGGTATACTGACATATCTCTGGTTGTACTAATCCATTTAGTTTTCATGGCAAGAATACTGGGGTGGGTTGCCGTTACCTTCCACAGGGATCGTATTTAGTCTGACATCCCTGCCATGACCTTCCCGTCTTGCGTGTCCCTTCACGGTTTAGCTCATGGCATCATTGAGGTGCTTAAGGTCCAGCACCACGTCAAGGTAATGATCTCCTTTGCTGGAGAGCTCACACCGTACCATTTATTTAAAGAAGAAAATATACATATCTGCTCAGGGTGTGAATGAAGTCACATCTAGTTTACGTTAATTTAATTATCAAAACACAACAGTATAATCTTTTCCCCCTTTGACTTACTTTGTAGTAAAGAACCATGAATACTGCTGTTTCTAGAATATGAATAATGGTTTTCTATGCTCCTTGTGTTAGCAGTAGGTAACTGATAACAGAAATGAGATACATGTGCACTCAGAGCTGAAATTATCAATCTTTGAAGGTATTTTAGATAGTACTTTGGCCACATAATGAGAAGACAGGATACCCTGGAGAAGATGCTGATGCTAGGGAAAGTGGAAGGCAAAAGGAAGAGGGGCCGACCAAGGGCAAGATGGATGGATGATATTCTGGAGGTGACGGACTCAACCATGGGGGAGCTGGGGATGGTGACGGCCAACAGGAAGCTCTGGCGTGGGCTGGTCCATAAAGTCACGAAGAGTCGGAAGCGACTGAACAAATAAACAACAACAACCCCTGGCCCTAGCTGGAACTTCAATAAAATACAAATTAAAGTTTTGGGTTTATTTTTTTCTTTTGTAGAAAATGAGTTGGAATTGATTTGTGAATGTTACAAAACATAATACAGTACCCACTGGGGCCTCTTCAAGTGGGTCTGTTGCCACTAAATCTATACTGAATGATGTGAATGTTCCATCTTTTGTGTGAAAAATATGCAAGGAAGAAAGATAAAATGCTGCTTAAAGGAGTGATAGAATATTTGTTTATTACAGGACTTGGAACCAATGTACATTTAGTTTGTAATAACTTTGTAATCAATCAGATTAGAAATGCATGAATCAGATTTATTGTAAACCGCCCAGAGTTCCCCATTGGGGGAGATGGGCGGTTATATAAATTTAATAAAATAAAATAAAATAAATAAATAATGAGAAGTCAGGATACCCTGGAGAAGATGCTGATGCTAGGGAAATGGGAAGGCAAAAGGAAGAGGGGCCAACCAAGGGCAAGATGGTTGGATTATATTCTGGAGGTGACGGACTTGACCATGGGGGAGCTGGGGATGGTGACGACCAACATGAAGCTCTGGCGTGGGCTCGCCCATGAAGTCACGAAGAGTCGGAAGCAACTGAACGAATAAACAACAATAATTACATAATGCCTAGGCACTTACCTGTCATTTACTCAGTATTCATTTGCTTTTTATGAGCATAATCTTAGTAGCATCTCCAAAAACTTTCAAAAAGGAAGGGCAATATTTCTATGTAGCAGATGAAGGCACAGAGATATTGGCTTCTGTAAGGCTAATGCTATAGTTTGCATATGTAGTGAGACTCAAGTTAAGTTTCCTTTTTAGCTACCAAAGTTAGTTGGTTGAGCCTTCTAAGGCCACTTTATCTCGAAAGTTGATGGAAGAATGAAGTGCAGGATGGAGGGAAATCAGTCTGTACAGTATCTAAAAATTTGAACCCCTGGGAGAAAAGGCAGAAAATAAACTCAGTGCCAATTATTACCAATTCACTGAAAGTTCAAATATTTAATGAAAATGAGCTTACGCCACAGCTCTCAGGATTAAAAATGGTTTGGGTGGATGTAGTTCATTTTCTGAAAATTAGTGCAGCACCAAATGAGACGTTTTGACAAGAAAAAGAAATGAAAGCATCTTATCTGGATCAGATCACTGTGTTACATAGTTAGCCTCCTCTTCCTTTTCCTTCTGAGCTTCTTTTAAAAATGCAATAAGCAAGCAGAATTGTGTAACCCTCCTAATTCTGCCAAAGATTTCTTAATCTCATATTTACACAGATACACAATCCTTTCTTCACTAATGAGAAAGAACGATTTGTTTGGTATGACCTTAAGAAGAGAGAAATACTAGAAAGATACGTTTCTGATAATGATTAAAGTAGAACTGATACACGTCAACATCCAAGCTATCTCACAATTACTGTGAGGTTTCTGGAGACCTGAACTAACTCTGTTGTTTAATTCAGTGATACAAGGAAAGGTTTCATTCAAGAAGTTCCAGCAAGAGGGATTAATAGTGAAATCCTGAACATGTTAACCCATAAATATTAGACACACATAATAAATCAATTATTTGTTATATGTAGCAAGGATTGGAAACCTTTAGCCTTTTATATAAAAGTAAAAGTAAAGGAGGGGAGAGGTGCTTTCAGACTTGCAAACCCTTTGAGGTAGTCCAGACAAGAAGCACAAGCCATGAGTACTAATACTACCTTTATTATACAGTTACAGTAACAGAATCTTGCAAGTCTGAAAGCACTTCTCCTTCCTTTATTTTACTTTACAGAAAACTAGGGAGGGTCCCTTCTAAGACACTTCCCAATTTCCTTTTCCTTCTATGGGCTGAGATACCTTTTGCATGATGGTTGTCTAGTCTGCAGCTCTGAGAGTTCTAGTCCCGCCTCAGGCATAAAAGCCAGCTGGGTGACCCTGGATCAGTCCCTGTCTCTCAGCCCTACGAAGGAGCCAATGGCAAGCCAGGAGACTGTGAGTTCTAGTCCCGCCTTAGGCATGAAAGCTGGCTGGGTGACCTTGGGCCATTCACTCTCTCTCAGCCCAACTCACCTCACAGGGTGGTTGTTGTGGGGAAAAGAGGAGGAGGAAGGAGTATTCGGTATGTTCGCTGCCTTGAGTTATTTATAAAAACAATAAAGGCGGGATAGATAGAAAATAAATAAAATAATAAGAAGAAAAGAAAAGAAAAGAAAAGAAAAGAAAAGAAAAGAAAAGAAAAGAAAAGAAAAGAAAAGAAAAGAAAAGAAAAGAAAAGAAATAAATATGACCAGTGTGCTATAGAGGTTGGATATAGGATCCTTTTCTTTAAAGAAAGGCATTGTCTAAAATCAGTTAGTTTGATGTCAGCTAAATTTATCTTCTAATGCTGAGTTGAATAATATGTGGCTGTCAAGAAGTTTTTGGACTGAAGGTCCATCATACCTCACATTTGATCATGATGCCTGAGGCTGTTGGGAGTTGGAATTCATTAGCATCCTTAGCCACATATTGTCCATCTTTGATTTTGAGAAAATGTAGGTTTGAAATGAGTGTGTGGAGGTGGTGGGGGTGGGGGATGGTAACATTTGGCTCTACATTTCTCGTCTTGATAATTAAAATAAATTGGATTCTCATTAAGCCAAGCAGTGTCATCCTATGGTTTTCCTAGCTGCTTTATATTTCTATTGCTTACTTTAGGGTTGATAATTCAAAACAGATGTTCATATGATTTAATACAATTCTACCATTATGCTTTTTAAAATATAAAATATCAGCAATATTGCAGTATGAAATGAATAATACAATGTATCTTTTCCTTTTATTTCTCATAATGAATTCAGCATTTTCTTGTCAGATTTCTCGTATGAAATTGGCAAATTATTTTCTGTACGGAGAAAAGTGTCTCATGATGACGTGACGCCAGGTGGTTAGATAACAAAAAGCGTTCCCATAACTTTGAATGGCTTTGTTTACATCTCTTCATTAGATATGAAGCGAGAAGGTACCATGTGATGTCTTGTTATGGCTAGTGCCCACACAAGCAATGGGACCTTCCCATGAGAACAATTCCCCCTGAAGCCTTTGTGGGAAGCCCTGGGAGAACAGGGAGGGGGAGATCACGTGCTTGCTTAGATGCAGCACTGCCACACAATGCTATGTGCTATGGCCTACACAAAGGCCTGGTGTGTGTCACACCTAACTTCCAGCCAATCAGAAAGCTGGAAGAACTGAATATCTAACCATGCAAAATGGTGTTCTATGCTTCTTGACTTTTTGTGTCTTTAGCCATGTAGTTCTTCACGTGTATTCTACTTCTGCGGACTGGGTAGTGCGTAGTTATGCCTGGCTTTGGGTATAGGCCATGGCATGAGCTCTGGCCCTGGGATCAATACACGGATCTCTGCTTATAAGCTTGTTTTTGTTTTTCCTTACTGCAATAATGTAACATTTGCATTTATTGCCTTAACTATATCTGCATTTATTGCCTTATGCTACAAGTAAACACTTTTAGCCCTAAACGCTGCACTCTTGTCTGTTTATTCTCAAGCCTTGATTTTTTCCCTTTGAACCAGCGTACATCCCATCATTTCTTTCTGTTTCTCCCCCCCCCCCCAGTTCTGTGGTCAAAAGCATGTACCAGCACTAGATATGGGCCAAACTACAGGCCCTTCCACGTGGAGCTTTGGAAGTCTCCCACATCAGCCCAATAACCAATACTCACATGACATCCTCCTTGGAGAGCAAACTCAATTTTCTTTTGACTTGGCTGCCAAAAACTTCTAATGTCAAAACTTCTATTTTGAGATTTGAGATAGCTACAGTTGCATAAGACTTAAGAGTGGGTGGCTTTCCCATTGGTGTAATTTCCTGCCAATGCCCATCTACTTTTTTAAAGCACTCTCCCTTCTCTTGGTTATGATACTTCAGGAGTGCCACCTGCACCAAGTTCAAGGAATTGGTCTCTTTCCTTTTCTTCACTGACAACTAATGTAGCAAGAAAAGGAGATAGGGTGGGGCGAGGTACTGGCTGAGGGGTTGTTTCTGCACTCCCTTTGTGGCTGGCTAGAGGGAGCAGAAGTTGACTCTAGCCTTTCTCTGAAGGAGTATGTTAATTACAATCATGAGCTGTTGTAGAAGGGTTCTGAAGGCTTTGGTGATGAGGAAAGTGGCTTTGTGGCTGTACCCCAGATATGACATTAATTGGGTATATGTGAGTAGGATGCAGTTTGGGTAATGTAAACAGGAATAGTGTAAACAACTTTGAAACAGAGGAAGTCCTGACAGAACTGGGTTCTCTATTGATAGACTTGACAAAGAAAGCTATTTGGCTCATGATTTAATCAAAATGGATGATTCTATCAAGGCAAAAGTAACTGAATAGCTAAAGAAATCCTGCTGGGTGATAGGAGGACCTTGACTTATTTCAGATAGATGTCTTCTAACATAAATCAACACATGCTCACTTTTTCAAAATTTTATTGGAGTTTTAAATATACATAATTAAAAGGGTGAAAATGAAAAAGAAATACAAATACAAATCAAAGAAAGAAGTAAAAGTGCATAGAAAAGTAAAAAAGAAAAAGAAAGAAAAAAGATAAGGCATAGATATAGTCAACTTCCGATTTATCTCTGGTCTTAGTAGTTCAGAATTTTTTTTTCTTACATGCTAGTTCTATATATAACATACAAAAACATTTCCTGTCTAATATATCAATCCATATATATTTTAGTCTTCAAAACCCCAAATGAGCTTTGCTCCACCTTCATGTTGCAAATAGTCCATTAATGGTTTCCATTCTTTAAGGTAGTAACAATTTGAATTATCTTTTAATAAGCATGTCAATTTGTCATTTTCTGCCATATCCATCAATTTTAACATCCAATCTTGTATCGTAGGTAAAATTTGGTTTTTCCAATTTTGCGCATATACCAGTCATGCTGCAGTAACCATATATTGCATAATTCTTACAAATTGTTTTCCCATTTGTTCTTCCCATATTCCTAATAAAAACAATTCCGGTTTAAATGGGATTCGAATTTGTAAAATATTTTGCATTAGTGAATGTATCTGAGTCCAAAACTTCTTTGCAATTTCACAAGTCCACCACATATGATAAAAAGACCCCTCTTTTTTTTTACATTTCCAACACAAGTTAGAAACATTCCCATACATTTTTGCAAGTTTTTGTGGAGTCATATACCATCTATACATCATCTTATAAAAATTTTCCTTCAAGTTATAACACAAAGTAAATTTTAACCCTTTGTTCCACATATCTTCCCATTGTTGCATTTGTATATTATGTCCAGTATTTTTTGCCCATTTTATCATACAATCTTTGACTTGTTCCTCTACCATTTCTCCTTTTAACAATAATTTATACATTTTTG